>WBZZ01001765.1:0-7500 GCA_019918135.1 Paulinella micropora
AGCCCAGTGGTTAAGATCTACTGGGACCTGTCGCCAGTTCGATTCCCGTCGGTGCCAGTATTTTCAAAGGAAATTTTCTTTGAAAGTATTGGTCTGTCTGGAAGGCTTGGAGCTGCCTTGCGGGGGTGTCAGTAGAGTCTATCGTCAAATCTTCGTACTCCCCTCGCGGGTGAGACGATGGAGGCACATGTGCAGAAATGCATTCGCCATTGACTGAGAAGCACTATTATCATTATCATTATTATTATTATTATTATTATTATTATTATTATTATTATTTTGGACACCGTGATAGCCCAGTGGTCAAGTTCTACCATTTGGGCCCTGTCGCCAGTTCGATTCCCGTCGGTGCCACCAGTATTTTCATTGAACATACCGGTCCGTCTGGACCAGTATTTTCATTGAACATACCGGTCCGTCTGGAAGTGTTGGAGCTGCCCGTGCGGGGGTGTCATTAGAGCCTATCGTCAATTCTTCGTACTCCCCTCACGGGTGAGACGATGGAGGCGCATGTGCAGAAATGCATCAGCCATTGACAGAGAAGCACTATTATTATTATTATTATTATTATTATTATTATTCCAGTATTTTCATTGAACATACCGGTCCGTCTGGAAGTGTTGGAACTGCCCTTGCGGGGGTGTCATTAGAGCCTATCGTCAATTCTTCGTACTCCCCTCACGGGTGAGACGATGGAGGCGCATGTGCAGAAATGCATCAGCCATTGACAGAGAAGCACTATTATTATTATTATTATTATTATTATTAGGACACCGTGATAGCCCAGTGGTCAAGTTCTACCATCTGGGCCCTGTCGCCAGTTCGATTCCCGTCGGTGCCACCAGTATTTTCATTGAACATACCGGTCCGTCTGGAAGTGTTGGAACTGCCCTTGCGGGGGTGTCATTAGAGCTTATCGTCAATTCTTCGTACTCCCCTCACGGGTGAGACGATGGAGGCGCATGTGCAGATTTGCATCAGCCATTGACAGAGAAGCACTATTATTATTATTATTATTATTATTATTATTATTATTATTATTATTATTATTATTATTATTTGGACACCGTGATAGCCCAGTGGTCAAGTTCTACCATCTGGGCCCTGTCGCCAGTTCGATTCCCGTCGGTGCCACCAGTATTTTCATTGAACATACCGGTCCGTCTGGAAGTGTTGGAACTGCCCTTGCGGGGGTGTCATTAGAGCCTATCGTCAATTCTTCGTACTCCCCTCACGGGTGAGACGATGGAGGCGCATGTGCAGAAATGCATCAGCCATTGACAGAGAAGCACTATTATTATTATTATTATTATTATTATTATTATTGATGGAGGCGCATGTGCAGAAATGCATCAGCCATTGACAGAGAAGCACTATTATTATTATTATTATTATTATTATTATTATCTAGTTCTAGCAACCATGCTTGGTGTACGCACTTGCACATTCGGCAACGTTTTGCAAGAGGTTGTTGGGACTGCGGAATAACCTCGGCTTAGTGTAGTCTTGCCCTCAGGAGCTCCATCGGTGGCCCCTATAATCAGTCGAGAGACTGGCTAGGTGGGGATGGAGAACCTCGAGCAAGGGCATGGAGGCTCATGTCCGGAAACGGATCGTGCCATCAGCTGCATCAGTATGCCTTAGAGGAAGTATATCTTTCTTCTCGGAGTGTTGACTGTGATGTATTTGAGGGTAACACCTGATGATAAAACTTAGTCACGCTTGTTTACCAGAGCTCTAGCCCAATGGCCTTACGGCGTTAAACTGTGATGCCAACTCAAAACCATTTGGTGGATGATGCTGGGGAGGAGGGTCGTTGGGCGCCTGTCGAAGATCTTAAACTCCGCTATGCCGGTTGATAGCCCGTGGACCCAGCGGATACCAAATTGTTATGGGTGGGGTTTTGAGGTAGTTCTAGCAACCATGCTTGGTGTACGCACTTGCACATGCGGCAACGTTTTGCAAGAGGTTGTTGGGACTGCGGAATAACCTCGGCTTAGTGTAGTCTTGCCCTCAGGAGCTCCATCGGTGGCCCCTATAATCAGTCGAGAGACTGACTAGGTGGGGATGGAGCACCTCGAACAAGGGCATGGAGGCTCATGTCCGGAAACGGATCGTGCCATCAGCTGCATCAGTATGCCTTAGAGGAAGTAAGTATATTATTATTATTATCCCTGAAAGGTGTTGGAGAAGGGGGTGGGGGGTTTGGGGGGAGGGGGAAAATGAAAATTGTACTCCCCCCCCCCCCCCCAACAGACCCACCCCATTCGGCACCCCTATCCCTATTAATCATGGTTTGTGGGAACGAGGAGGATTTGGGAACTCATATTTGCAGGGTGGCTAGCCCCAGACACGATGTTGATGCTGATATGATTTTTTTTGGAATTCACGCAAATATTTGCGTTAGGGCAGTGTCCTGAATGCCAAAATTCCTTGTTTTTTTTTGGCCTATTTTTGCACCCCCTGTCCCTATAAATCATGGTTTGTGTGAACCAGGATGATTTGGGAGCTCATATTTGCAGGGTAGCTAAACCCAGACTCGATCTTGATGCTGGTGTAATTTTTTTGGAATGCACACAAATATTTGCGTTAAGGGAGTGTCCTGAATGCCAAAATTCCTTGTTTTTTGGCCTATTTTTGCTTGGCAGGGTGGCTAGCCTCAGAATCGATCTTGATGCTGATATACTTTTTTTGGAATTCACGCAAATATTCGCGTTAGGGGAGTGTCATGAATGCCAAATTCCTTGTTTTAGCAGCACTTGCCGGTTCTTCCGGCAATGGAACGTACCCTGTCGACGGGGCAGGGGAGGTTCGGGGGGCCCTCCCCCCGGGAACCCAAGCCCGGCGATTGTGCGTACCCGTTTTGGTCGCGGGTGGCACCCACACCAGAAAATTGAGGTCGTGTGTCACCAGGCGCCCTCCGGCAATGGAAGGTACCCTGTCGACGGGACAGGGGGGGTCCGGGGGGCCCTCCCCCCGGGAACCCCAGCCCGGCGATTGTACGTACCAGGCGCCGTTTGCGCACATCAGAGGGAGTTAGCGGCTTATATTTGGTGTATCTGACATTTCTTGATGAGCTCTCTTCGAAAATGTAAAAATTGTGGCGCCGGGTGGCTTACACACCGGAAAATTGAGGTTTTTGCGCCACCAGGCGCCGTTTGCGCACACCAGAGGGAGTTTGAGGCTAATGTTTGGTGTACCCGACACCTCTCGGTGCGCTCTCTTCGGAGATAAAACTTTTTTGTGGCGGGTGGCACAAAAACCAGAGATTTTAGGTTTTTGTGCCACCAGAGCTTACACTTGCGTTCTGCTGGTACCTCCGGCAATTGAAAGTATCCTGTCGACGGGGAGGGGGGGGGGGGGGGATGGGTGGGGGGTCCCGGGGGCCCTTCCCCCGGGAACCCCGGCCCGAGAGAGGGGGGCGGGGGGGGGGGGGGTGCGCGACTTCGCGCACCGCAAACCATCCTTTCAGGTGTTAGCGCAGCACCTAGTTATTATTATTATTATTATTATTATTATTATTATTATTGAGGCGCATGTGCAGATTTGCATCAGCCATTGACAGAGAAGCACTATTATTATTATTATTATTGGCCCTGTCGCCAGTTCGATTCCCGTCGGTGCCACCGGTATTTTCATTGAACATACCGGTCCGTCTGGAAGTGTTGGAACTGCCCTTGCGGGGGTGTCATTAGAGCCTATCGTCAATTCTTCGTACTCCCCTCACGGGTGAGACGATGGAGGCGCATGTGCAGATTTGCATCAGCCATTGACAGAGAAGCACTATTATTATTATTATTATTATTATTATTATTATTATTGATGGAGGCGCATTTGCAGATTTGCATCAGCCATTGACAGAGAAGCACTATTATTATTATTATTATTATTATTATTATAACGGTCGTTTTCAATTGCTTCTATTACTTGGTTTATGATTTTAATTCTTATGTTTTTTCATATTTATGATTAGTTAAGTGTTTTTGTTTGTTTGGGCGCTCGCGTGGGATATGTGTGTGAAAAACAGTATATATAGGCAGGTGATCAGAGAGGGGAAAGGAGATTTTAGCTGCAGTTGCTGCTGTGTTTATGTTAGTAATGATTATGTCAAGCAGAGTTGCAGTGTCGGTATGATATGAGTCATACCTGGTAGGTGTGGTTATTGTTGAGCGCAGGTTATGCTCGATCATGAACTTATAGAACTCGTGCGATGGTGTGATATCGAGGAAGTCATAGTTCATGCCAGCTACTATTGTTACTGTGGCTATTGGTGTTTTACTTAGTATCTTGTTTATTGTGTCATGTAGGCAGGTAATGAAGTTAGAGTCAGGCTTAGGGCGTCTGTACATGCTAATTATAGTATGGATTGGTTTATTTTTTTGCTTATCAGCATGTAGTTGCATGGTGATTGCATGTGTGTTGGATATTTTTGTGATAGAGAGGAAGGTAGCATGTATGTTAGACATCAATTGCATGGTAGGCAAGGTATGTTGGTATAGGGTAAAGATTATTGTTAGTATCTTGTTCTAGGAAATTATCAGTAAGGACTATTATGTCAGGGGCAATGTTGTTATCGGTATGTAGGGTCTCTAAATGAGCTAGACGGAATTGATGTTTATGCGGTAGGGAGAGGATGTTGGTATGATATAGTGTGAAAGATTGAGTAAAGAGTGAGTTATTATGCGAAGGGAGGAGGAGGTGTTCATGAGTGAGCTCTATCACGAGGGTCTGGTGCTTACTCATTATAATTCCGGGCTAAGTGGTGCAGTCCATTCGAGAGTGGCTGGGGGCGGTTCATACTGGTACTTGTGCTGGGTAGCTGTCGGTTGCGCATCTGCGACAAGAGCCTCGCTCGCGTTTGCAGTGGCGTAATGTCCTCGCTTACGCTACGCACAGAGCTTGAGTCAGTGGCAGTGTCCATGGGTTTGTCCTTCTCTTCCTTTTCCGATTGCTCTAGTGCACGTTGTCTCGGGGTTCGTGTCACGTCTCTTCATGTACACTATGTCATTTCTTGTCCAGACGTAACTGATTCTGTTCGGGTAGTCGCTGCGGAGCTGCCTTGCACGTTTGTAAAGCTCACGCGTTGCTTCATCCATGCTTTTGGTTGACATACATCTGGAAAGTCGCACTCGCACCTTGTAGATGAGGGATTTTGTCTCTGATTCTTTCTGCAGTCAGCGCGGCTTGCGTCTTTTGCAGTCAGCGCGGCTTGCGGGTTATGCTTCTTGAATTCATTCTTGGTCTTGCTCGATGCGAATTCTACTATGATTGGCGGTGGTGTTTGCTTGATAGCTTTGGTAGTGTTCATCGCTCGTACGCAACGGATGAAAGTGTTCTGATCTTCTTCTTCTTCTTCTTCTTCTTCTTCTTCTTTAATAAAAGCGAATTTGTGCAGAGAGTAAAGTCGGAACTAATTCATGGGAAAGAAAAATAAAAAGACTCTTCTTCTTCTTCTTCTTCTTCTTCTTCTTCTTCTTCTTCCTCTTCTACTACTACTACTACTACTACTACTACTACTACTACTACTACTACTACTTCTTCTTCTTCTTCTTCTTCTTCTTCTTCTTCGTCCTCTTCTTTGATAAAATCGAAATTGTCCAGGGTGAAATCGGAGCTAGTTAAAAAAAAAAAGAAAAAAAAAAAGAAAAGGCTAAATATGATATGGGGACAGAAATGAAGAAAAGAAAGAAAATATGAAGGGAGAGAAAATAAAGGGAGAGAAAAAAAAACTAATTAAAAATATGATAAGGTGACAGAAATGAAGGGGAAAATGAAAATATGAGGGGAGAAAAAGAGGAACAGGATATGAACAACGATGGGAGACTGAAAAGAAACTAGTCTTCTTCTTCTTCTTCTTCTTCTTCTTCTTCTTCTTCTTCTTCTTCTTCTATTTAAAATAAACGTTCAAGGGAGAACCACTAAAACTTAATACTGCGAAAAGTATTAAATTAACCGAGGTGGTGACCTTAATGTTATATCTGAAAGCAAATACGTGATTGGTATGGCATTCATCAATATTTATGTTTGTGAGTTAGCTATGCGTATTTGTTAGTAGGTATGCTTTAAGTTGTTTTTTTTAAAGGAAGATGTAATCTTATTGTCTTGAATGTATTGTGGGATGCTACTCCATAGCCTGTCTCTTTTTGAGAGCTTGTATCCTCGTGACTGCTGTAAGGGAGTGCTTCTTGTCGGATATCGGTGCATACAGCTTGATGGTGATGATGGTGGTTCTTCTTCTTCTTCTTCTTCTTCTTCTTCTTCTTCTTCTTCTTCTTCTTCTTCTTCTTCTTCTTCTTCTTCTTCTTCTTCTTCGTCTTCGTCTTCTTCTTCTACTACTACTACTACTACTACTCCTACTACTACTACTACTACTACTACTACTACTACTTTTTGCCACAAAACGACTTTTAATGATTGAAGAACGCTTGCTTTTCGTTGAGCTGAAAAGGAAGCATGTAAGTAGGCGAACATAAGTAAAAACAGGCGAACAAAGAGAGAAAACAGCAGACTACAGAGGGAAGTAGGGGGTTGAAAAAAAGGAAAAACGAAATTCAGAGAAGAAAAGGTGTCGAACAGAAGGGGGAAATGAGGAAAGATAATCAAAGGGAACGAAAAGGGAATGGGGAACAGAGGAAAAACGAAGAAAAGCAGGTCAAACTACTACTACTACTACTACTACTACTTCTACTACTACTACTTCTACTACTACTACTACTACTAGGCCCAGCCTTCGATTTAATTAAATTACTTGTACAAATACTAGTGACCTCTGGTCATTCATACAAATCGTTAGCTCAAGATCTATTGATTGAATTAGATGGTGACCCATATCGTCAATTATTGAAATAAAATAAAAGTAAAACAAAATTAAATATTAACATTATTAAAGTGAAATAAGAGTAATATTAAAAATTAATATTAAGAATAATAATATCAAAGTAATAGCAATTGCAAAGAGATGTCCCTCAGACGTTCTGGCAGTTTATGCCATTGAGCTTGTGCGGCTCTGCTGCAATAGGCGCTCGTAGAGACGTTGTACATATGTTTCTTTGAGGAGCGCCTAGTGTTGTAGTTGTGTATAGCAGTAATTGGTCGGATGTTGTTGTAGTGAAGGGGTAAGAGGCTTTGAAGGTTGGATTGACAAACGAGTGTGCATCCATGCATACACTATACCTATACATATTAGGTATGTCAAGTAGGCGCAGTAGTGGTTTGGTACTCGTTCTCCATTATTTGAGACAGATCAAACCGGATTATGCGCTTTTGAACGATGATAAGCGGTTAATAATGGTGTTGTCTGTATCAGATCCCCTGATAGAGATATTGTAAATTATGAGAGGGTACACATTAGAGTTGGAGAATGTGAGTGGGAAGTAAGCTATTCACATAACGAAATATCTGGACGTATGGTTGGAGTCGAAACACAATAGGTTGTGCATGTTCGCGGAAGGACAGGCTGATTTGCATGATAGTACCCAATACTTTCACCTTTCGTTCTTG
>WBZZ01001765.1:12500-30000 GCA_019918135.1 Paulinella micropora
ATGCCGAGGTCAGCAGTAGAACTTTATGAGAAAAAGGCGCCAGGGAAGGCGCGCACATACTGGCTGGGCCGGACATAAGTAATGGTTTAACGACACACATCACATATGCCGGACCATACTGACTAACCTAATTAATTATATTAATAGGTCTAACACCCCCCTGGATCGCCGCCAAGTAAATTCTTAACTTTACTGCAGGTCCTAATATCTATTCTGTGAAAGTTATAAAAACACAGACTCAAAACATACAAGTGATACTCTTACACTCACGTATGTATTAATAAATTCAACATAAGGAAAAAATCGTTAGTGAGGGCTTTGACTTTTTTGAAATTATTATTGTTGGAACTAATAATTACAGTATTAATAATTAGTAAACCGGCCGTATCAGAGTAACGGTGTCGTTAGAGCCATTACTTAGTAGATCCTGCCAGTCATGTTACTCTGCGCTTTGCGCGCTTTCTGTTTTCAATGAAAGTTCTGTTACTGCAAACTGTGTTTGGTGAGAGTTGCAGATGAAGCGGTCAATATATTTAATATATTGGTCTAACATGTTATCGAGCCTTGTAGTTGATAAGTACATATGAAGTACCGAAGAATGACTTTAATGATTATACTTTACCCAACAGTAACGGATGACTAAAACCATCGGTAGGTATCATAGTAATAACAGAACAATAACTGGACCCACTTAATGGGGGCAAATATACCCACTCGGTCCATTAAGGTGGATTGGCATTAGTTATTCTGATAGGGGATCTAACCGCATAACCCGGTTAAAATACATATATATATTAGTTACCAAATCTATAGTTTAACACTCCCCCTGATTACTTTAGATTAGTACAAACTGTGACATAATTAAACTCGGATAATCCTTCACTTTCAGCATGTGGAAATATGTATTAGCAAAAGAAATGATGGAAATTAAATTAATATTACACATATCGATTATCCACTCCCTCACCTCTCGTAGAAGTAGATACATCGGCTCTGCTAACAGGGATGTCCCATTCAGAGCTATGCCCCGGCCCATAGCGTAGTACGTGTGACTCACGTACTATAGTCCTGTAATAGCAGTGTGACGTAGGTAGTAGAGCGCTCGCACCGCTCAGTGCTATTCCTTAATCTAGCTACCTTTATACTGCCTTTCCAGAAACTTATTATTTCTATCTTACTTCAAGGGGAGACTCTAACTAAATGAAATATCATATTATGGTACTATCATAGGCAAATATGAGTTGATCCCAGAGTGATATAAATTTGAAAAATATGCACTAATAACCATAAACATACAAGATATAATCATCATATACTTATTACCTTCCTTCCATTTCTTGTGCTGGACTTCCACTTGTGAGAGAACCATCGGTCCCTTCGGTTCTGCCTGCACCTCCGGCTTCTTACGCTTACCCGGCCTACTTCCCGGCTCAGAGTAGATCAGACCATTATCTGCCGCCCTCTTCGCCGCCTCTGTGGGTGGCTTGCGACGTGATCCTGACCCCTTCTCTCCGGTTTCGGGCTTCTTAGGGTTCACCAGGCCCGCGCCCTCCACGGGGCTCCGTGCCGGTCCCCCCCCCCCCCCTTTGCCCTTTCCTCCCACGGGCTTACCACTATCGGGCTCCCTATCCATCCCCAATCTAGGAGGGTCCTGAAACTCCCCCTTTTCCCTGACGAGCGCTTCTTGGAGCGTCTCATTCTCCATCAGGAACGGATCGTACCCAATGAGGCGTCGAACATTCACAATCTTGTTCTCCCCCCTGCCTCTAATCCGATAGTTGAAAGGGCCTGTCTGTTGCATCACCTGATAAGGCCCCTTCCAGTGGACAAACATCTTTGAAGATATGCCCTTCGGGACCTGTGGGTAATACAACATGACAATGTCCCCTGGCTTATATGTCACCATGGACAAGTCCTTCTCCAAGGGTTCCTTGCTCAGCTTGCGGGCCTGCTCCGCTAGCCTTGCTTGCCTCACCGCCTGCATTGCCTCCATGGAGACACGCATACGTACCCCCCCCCCCCCCCAGAGCTCGTCCTCATCCATTGCCAGGCCAGGCCCATCCTGGTAAACCAAGTGCTGCGGTATCACCGGCTCCTGTCCATATACCACCTGTTACGGGGACCTACATTCCGCCCCCGCACCAAGGGCTTTCGATGGCATTGCATTCATTGCGAACACAAAGCTCGGGACCACCTCCCTCCACAAGAGCTGACTCTTCTTGCAGTAGGCCCTCAGAGCAGATTTGAGTGGTCTGTGAACACGCTCAATCTTACCATTTGCCCTCGGGTTGTATGGCGTCACATACTGCCAGTGAACCCCATAGAACTTTGCAAGCATTTCCATAAGCTTGTTGTCAAAGGCCGGCCCTTTATCCGAGCAAATCGTCCTTGGGACCCCCACCACACAAAGGACTCGATCGATCAGCTCCCTGGCTGTCGTCTCCGCCGTCGTGTCTGGTACTGGGATCGCCCACACGTAATTGCTAGCCCTGTCGATGACCGTCAACAAGAACTTGTCCTTCGCCGGCCCCACCGGCGGCAACGGCCCCACGTGGTCTACATGCAGGAACTCAAAGAGCCTCTCCAGCAATGTAAATTTTCCCACTGGGATCTTCCCTTCCATCGGGACTTTCTGTTCATCAGACAGGCCGTGCAGCCTTTAACTCTTTCCTTTACAAACCGATCCATCCCTTCCCACCAGAACCTCCTTTTGATAATCCACTGCGTCCTCTGCACCCCCGGGTGATTAACCAACGGGACCACGTGCGACGCCACGTAAATCAGCTGCCTCAGTTTGGCGGGACCCACAAAACCCACTTCTCCGGGTTATTGGCCGTGTCTGCCGCCTTGCCCTTGTACCATAGGAGGCCATCCCGCCACGCCAAAGCTTTCAGCTGTGCGCGGATCTTGTCCGTCAACAACAGCTCATCCCCCGCCAAGAAATACTGGATCAACTCCTTGTACGCCCCGTCGGCTCTCTGGCATTGTTTCGAAGCATCCACAGATGCAATGCGCACTGTACCGTCCTCTACCTGGACACCCTCATAAAGCCTGGAATCCGGCCCCAACCTCTCCGCAGCCGCCACCGGCTCGATAGAGGTCTCCTCTGACTCGAGAGCCATTTCCACGCCCGGGTCTTCCACGTAGGTGCGGACAGCCGGTGCCGCATGTGCCTGGCAACAGTAGCACTCATGCTCCGCCTTATCCTCATCCTGCATCGCGGCCTTGTCGGCCTCGTATCTCTTAAGGCGTTGCATGGCCTCCTCCGCAAAGTGCTCGTCACAGCACTCCGCTCGGCCTACCTCCCGTTCCAACTGAGCCGTCATGACTCTCCTATATTCCGCCCTCTTAGCTTCCATCAGCTTAGGCTCCCTCCGGCTAGACCCCGGGTGAGCCTTATTAGCATAGAAAATCATATTCGCCGGTAAGACATCCTTCATGTCTTTCCTCAAAGCCAGGTCCTCAAACTCATTCATCTGCTGCATAGCAGCTAGACACGCGGATGGCGTGGAGTAATTGACCCTAGACAACGAGTCGGCGACAATGTTCTTCTTGCCGGGCAGATATTTGACGGTGAAGTCATAGCACGATAGCAAAGCCTGCCATCTGGCCAACCGGCGCGTGCAATCATTCGTCATTAACCATAGAAGGTTCTGATGATCCGTCCTTACAACGATATCCCGTGACCCCCCACAAATACTCCCTGAGACTTATGAAGAAACCAGACCACCGCCAAGGCCTCCCTCTGCCTCGTACAGTAGTTCTGTTCGGCCTTATTGAGCTTCCGGCTCAAATACATAATCGGCCTCAGGACCCCGTGACTATCGTATTGCTGTAGGACCGCCCGACCGCGTACTTAGACGCATCGGTGTCCAGCACATACTGTTTGTCAACATCCGGCATCATCAAGATGCAGTCCTTATTGAACTTGGGATCACGAGTTAACATTTCCTTAATGAACTCGAACGTCTCCTCCTGTTTAGGCGTCCATTCCCTCAGATCGCCTTTTAAGTACAGCTCCCGCAACGGCTCAACCGTGTCCGACCAATTCGGAAAGAACTGACTATACTATTGCGCCAAAGCAATAAAGGAGAATAACTCCGACCGCGTCTGAGGCCGCTTAATTCCCTCCCCAGCCTCTCTTTTCTTAGCCGCGATCGCAAAATATATCATATCCTAAGTACGTTACCTGTCGGGTGGCAAACTGGCACTTGGCCAAGTTCACCTTGAGACCAAACTCTCTCACCCGTCGGAAAACGTCCTGGATGTGGGCCAGATGTTCCTCCATGGTATTGGTCCATGGTATTGGAGTAGATATCCATATCATCTATGTAACAGAAAGCATAATCCTCCGCCTTCTGCCCATACTTCTCCATAAACCCACCTGCCCTCCCATCCTCAAACTGACGACCAAGCATTTTCTGCATTGCTGCTTGAAATATGCCCGGCGAGTTCCTCAGACCCATCGGCAATACCTTCCACTGGTAAAGCGTCATGCCCACCACAAACGCGGTAAGCCACCTGCTCTTTCTACTGAGCGGGATCTGCCAGAACCCATTCTTCAAATCCAACACCGAGTAATATTTCGCGTGCTTTAACTTGCGCACACAATCATCAATCTTAGGCAGCAGACACCGCTCACCCTCGATGATCTTGTTCGCCCGATAATAATTCACACAAAATCTCAGTGCGCCATCCGGCTTCGGAACCATCCGTACATGAGACGAAATCGGGGAGTCCGAGAACTCCGTGAAATCATCCGCCTGTAGCTCCTCTGCCTTCTCCTGGGCAATGCTCTCCTCCCTGCGGCCTAGACTAGACCTCCTTGAGGCATGCGTGATATTCATCCCCGGTATCTTCCTGAGATGAGCCTCATAATGCTTGACCGTGCCCAGTCTAGGCGGATCAAAGATCTCTATCTCCTTGGCCATCACCTCCTGAAGGCACTTGAGATCTTCCTCATTCCCTTTCCAATCCGCCCGCATTTGAGCCATCCTATCCTCCCATGACTGGGCGTCCTTCCGACTTTTCAGTTCGGGCGCCTCCGCCATATCCGTCCACGCATCCTCCACCAAGCCGTCCTCGGAGGGCATCTCTACCTCCTTCTAGTGGTACTTGTCTTCCGAAAACTCATCCCACTTACCCAGATTCGCCATCCGATCCAGAACTAAGGCGTACTGAATAGGTGCCTTCTTCGTAAAAAACCCCGTGAAGCAGGTAAATGCCCGTTTACGTATCTTCTGAAGGTCACCCCCCTTGAGTGAGTTCCGATAGTATTACGTCAGCCCTTGTGCCCTAGTGCCTAATCTGCAAGCAAGCACCAAATGCTGCTTTCTAGACGGCACCGGGATTGGGTGATCCACCATCCGGTCCAAAACCTCATCCGCCCATAGTGCCTCATGGAACGGTAAGACAATAGAGAACGGTTTGTCACCCTCGAAATACTTCGTGAGCAACTTCGCCGTCTCTCCTGAATTCCACGGACAAAGAGGTTTGTCACCCACATTTCCCCCACGAAATCCAAAATTTCGTCCTCCGTTCCCCCCATTGACACCCGCATCGACATCAACGGTTCAAACAACGGCCTATTGGCCTGTGATGCCTTTGCATGGAAGCAGTACTGGTTCTGAAGGAACACATAAGGCCCCTTCTTTCCATGCCTGAACCTGTCCATTCCTGCCTCCACCTCCATGTTATGTTCTTCCATGGTGCAAGCCATAATCTGAGCCGACCGGCCCTGAATTAAGTCCTCCACCGTTGCCTTCTCCCCACGTCGAACAACCTCCCTAGCCTTTCCCGCAAGCCCGCGGTACTCGGGTTGGAAATTCTTGTAATAATTGTCCAACGCCGGGTGTTGATATGGCTTCGGTATGACCAGCTGCATCCTCGCGCTTCGCGCAATTGCATGTGGTCACCGACGCCATCCGTGCCGTGTTTAGTGTACGACACCGCGTAAGTATCCGTATGAAGAGAGGAACCGCCGATCGGCCACTCACCATATCCTCCGCGTCGTCATCACTACTAAGAATCCGTAGTGCACTAAACCTGACCGGCAATCAATTAATGTATTCATCCTATTGAGTTGCATGAATCCAATCAGCAACCCTCCCGAATACTCCGGAAAGACATAGAACTTGATGTCAAAGGACTTACCGGAGTAACGTTCAATGGTCAAGACCATTGTCCCCGTAACCTCCGCCCTCGCCTTTCCATTCACCCCTTCTATGCTTCCTTTAGTTGGCAACATATTCTTATCCAACCACGCCCGATTGGACGTTATGAAATCCGCGCCCGCGATATTAATGTTAGCCAACGTATCATTGGCCACATCGCATGCACTTTTCAGATCCATGCAGTAGACCTGAGTAATGCACAACGCGTGCTCCGGCATCTCAATAGCCTCCAGGCGCTCCTTCAAGTCAGACAAAAGAACAAAACTATTATTAAAATTTTTCCGATCCGACAGCCCGCTGCTGATGAAGCACTCACCAAAAGCAGTAGCTTGTATCCCTCCGGCATTTAAACCCGTCGCCGTTTTCCTTCCCACGGCTCCTTCAGCGATGTCATAGCTGCCCAAGTAACTGAAATCTGACACACAGCCATAGATGTCCGAATGGCTTTACCGTCATGTCCCTCCATATTTATACAGTGCGTCCCACCGTATAGATTTCAGTGACAGTCCTTCCAGCCTGCTACAAAACCATTCAATTCCGTACGGTAATCACTTCGAAATCCATAGTGACATCCTATCACTAAGTCCCATAGTGACATCCGTCACTTCCGTAGTGACATCCAGGCCAGTCACCTCCCTCTTCAAAGCGTACCGTCGAATATCAGCCAACCGGTTGCCGAAAGAAAAGATAAGAGAAAAAATTTTAATCCAAACTTATCTATTAATAACCACTCAGTCAGTCTCCTCAGTGTGACCACACCATGTATTAACACATCTGGAATGCAATCCAATGCAATCCAATGCAATCCAATGCAATCCAATGCAATCCCATGCATATCCAACGCAATCCAATGCAATCCAATGCAGTCCAATCCATATCCAATGCAATCCAATGCAATCCAAAACATATCCAATGCAATCCAATACATATCCAATGCATATCCAATGCAATCCAATGCAATCCAATGCAATACAATGCAATCCAATGCAATCCAATGCAATCCAATGCATATCCAATGCATATCCAATGCATATCCAATGCAATCCAATGCAACCCAATGCAATCCAATGCAATCCAATGCAATCCAATGCAATCCAATGCATATCCAATGCATATCCAATGCAATCCAATGCATATCCAATGCAATCCAATTCAGTTTCATGCAATCAAATGCATTCCATTGCAATCCCATACAATCCAATGCAATCCTGAATTCCCTCCTATGGGATCCATGCTTCCTAGCTTTCCTCCCATATTCCTTATCCTAAAACAACATTAAAACCAGATGTATTAATCAGAACCGGAAATGTAATAAGAATTCATCTTACAATACATTTAATAACAAGGAATTACTTCCACAAGTAAATTCCCGTAAACACCAATAGCGTAAAAACGATGTAGTATACCGTGGGTGTTACATAGCACCCTCCCCCCTCCTTTGAGATCGCTCGGATCTCAACTTCTGGAGTAATACCAACGGAGACTACAACTCGTATAATCTCGTCAGTACCGGCTTTTTGGGGAATCCCAGCCGACTGTCCACAACCCCAAGAGCTTCCCCAGCTCGACCCTTGATCAAATCTTACCAAGAGCTATCCAACAGATTATTGGCTTGTGCTGCATGTGGGCTAAGTACCAAGACTTAATGTTGCCCGAAGATCGTGAATCTGACAGTCGACCAGTCCACGTCTTCAACCCTACGCGCGCGATTTTCCCGAAGTCACAGTCCCATAGTCTGGCCGACCACCAACCAGACCCTGTTCAACCCGTCAAATGTGAATGGTGCCTTGGCCCGAAGTCCGCATTGACCGAACCTCAAAGTCCAAACCTTAAAACGACGATGGCCTTCTCGCCGAGTTCCCTCCGCGTACTGTGTCCGTAAAGCTTTAACATTGAGTAGGACTCTCAGTACCCTATTTCCCACACACTATGGTCAATGTGCGCCCAACATTGCCCCGACCCGAATCCGTTTCTTCTACCAAATCCGCATCCCGGATGCTCCCCCTCACTTCAGGCTTGGGTGCTTCTTCCCCCGCACCGTTTCAGTTGCGTGTGCACCCCCGATTAGCCTCAAGTCAACCCCGCTCTGCTTGAGCATGTCCCAAACCTTCTGCGGGATGTGCCCGTCGTGTAACTCGAAGGGGCAATGCAACACTCCCCTCGGCCACGCCGATATGGTCCATGCCTCATGATCCTTGTCACCCTTCCGTGTGGCCGGATCTATTTTGGCATCCCATACTTCCCTATTCGCAGCATCCCACCATACCGGGACATACTCGCGGTACATCCGGTTCTCCTCCGTATCCTTATCCCAAGACCGGCAAAACTGCAGCACAGGCGGAAGGTTCCTAAGCGCACTCTCCGACGATCGAGTTTTCCTCGAGTCCTTAGCCAGTCCCACCACCTTCATCACAAAGAGAACTTCCCTGTCCCCCTTAGTAACGAATCTGGTTGGGGGCCTGACCAGATAGAACTGATCCAAAACCCACGTCATCCCTAGTACCTTATTACCTTCCTTCCATTTCTTGTGCTGGACTTCCACTTGTGAGAGAACCATCGGTCCCTTCGGTTCTGCCTGCACCTCCGGCTTCTTACGCTTACCCGGCCTACTTCCCGGCTCAGAGTAGATCAGACCATTATCTGCCGCCCTCTTCGCCGCCTCTGTGGGTGGCTTGCGACTTGATCCTGACCCCTTCTCTCCGGTTTCGGGCTTCTTAGGGTTCACCAGGCCCGCGCCCTCCACGGGGCTCCGTGCCGGTCCCCCCCCCCCCCCCCTTTGCCCTTTCCTCCCACGGGCTTACCACTATCGGGCTCCCTATCCATCCCCAATCTAGGAGGGTCCTGAAACTCCCCCTTTTCCCTGACGAGCGCTTCTTGGAGCGTCTCATTCTCCATCAGGAACGGATCGTACCCAATGAGGCGTCGAACATTCACAATCTTGTTCTCCCCCCTGCCTCTAATCCGATAGTTGAAAGGGCCTGTCTGTTGCATCACCTGATAAGGCCCCTTCCAGTGGACAAACATCTTTGAAGATATGCCCTTCGGGACCTGTGGGTAATACAACATGACAATGTCCCCTGGCTTATATGTCACCATGGACAAGTCCTTCTCCAAGGGTTCCTTGCTCAGCTTGCGGGCCTGCTCCGCTAGCCTTGCTTGCCTCACCGCCTGCATTGCCTCCATGGAGACACGCATACGTACCCCCCCCCCCCCCCAGAGCTCGTCCTCATCCATTGCCAGGCCAGGCCCATCCTGGTAAACCAAGTGCTGCGGTATCACCGGCTCCTGTCCATATACCACCTGGTACGGGGACCTACATTCCGCCCCCGCACCAAGGGCTTTCGATGGCATTGCATTCATTGCGAACACAAAGCTCGGGACCACCTCCCTCCACAAGAGCTGACTCTTCTTGCAGTAGGCCCTCAGAGCAGATTTGAGTGGTCTGTGAACACGCTCAATCTTACCATTTGCCCTCGGGTTGTATGGCGTCACATACTGCCAGTGAACCCCATAGAACTTTGCAAGCATTTCCATAAGCTTGTTGTCAAAGGCCGGCCCTTTATCCGAGCAAATCGTCCTTGGGACCCCCACCACACAAAGGACTCGATCGATCAGCTCCCTGGCTGTCGTCTCCGCCGTCGTGTCTGGTACTGGGATCGCCCACACGTAATTGCTAGCCCTGTCGATGACCGTCAACAAGAACTTGTCCTTCGCCGGCCCCACCGGCGGCAACGGCCCCACGTGGTCTACATGCAGGAACTCAAAGAGCCTCTCCAGCAATGTAAATTTTCCCACTGGGATCTTCCCTTCCATCGGGACTTTCTGTTCATCAGACAGGCCGTGCAGCCTTTAACTCTTTCCTTTACAAACCGATCCATCCCTTCCCACCAGAACCTCCTTTTGATAATCCACTGCGTCCTCTGCACCCCCGGGTGATTAACCAACGGGACCACGTGCGACGCCACGTAAATCATCTGCCTCAGTTTGGCGGGACCCACAAAACCCACTTCTCCGGGTTATTGGCCGTGTCTGCCGCCTTGCCCTTGTACCATAGGAGGCCATCCCGCCACGCCAAAGCTTTCAGCTGTGCGCGGATCTTGTCCGTCAACAACAGCTCATCCCCCGCCAAGAAATACTGGATCAACTCCTTGTACGCCCCGTCGGCTCTCTGGCATTGTTTCGAAGCCTCCACAGATGCAATGCGCACTGTACCGTCCTCTACCTGGACACCCTCATAAAGCCTGGAATCCGGCCCCAACCTCTCCGCAGCCGCCACCGGCTCGATAGAGGTCTCCTCTGACTCGAGAGCCATTTCCACGCCCGGGTCTTCCACGTAGGTGCGGACAGCCGGTGCCGCATGTGCCTGGCAACAGTAGCACTCATGCTCCGCCTTATCCTCATCCTGCATCGCGGCCTTGTCGGCCTCGTATCTCTTAAGGCGTTGCATGGCCTCCTCCGCAAAGTGCTCGTCACAGCACTCCGCTCGGCCTACCTCCCGTTCCAACTGAGCCGTCATGACTCTCCTATATTCCGCCCTCTTAGCTTCCATCAGCTTAGGCTCCCTCCGGCTAGACCCCGGGTGAGCCTTATTAGCATAGAAAATCATATTCGCCGGTAAGACATCCTTCATGTCTTTCCTCAAAGCCAGGTCCTCAAACTCATTCATCTGCTGCATAGCAGCTAGACACGCGGATGGCGTGGAGTAATTGACCCTAGACAACGAGTCGGCGACAATGTTCTTCTTGCCGGGCAGATATTTGACGGTGAAGTCATAGCACGATAGCAAAGCCTGCCATCTGGCCAACCGGCGCGTGCAATCATTCGTCATTAACCATAGAAGGTTCTGATGATCCGTCCTTACAACGATATCCCGTGACCCCCCACAAATACTCCCTGAGACTTATGAAGAAACCAGACCACCGCCAAGGCCTCCCTCTGCCTCGTACAGTAGTTCTGTTCGGCCTTATTGAGCTTCCGGCTCAAATACATAATCGGCCTCAGGACCCCGTGACTATCGTATTGCTGTAGGACCGCCCGACCGCGTACTTAGACGCATCGGTGTCCAGCACATACTGTTTGTCAACATCCGGCATCATCAAGATGCAGTCCTTATTGAACTTGGGATCACGAGTTAACATTTCCTTAATGAACTCGAACGTCTCCTCCTGTTTAGGCGTCCATTCCCTCAGATCGCCTTTTAAGTACAGCTCCCGCAACGGCTCAACCGTGTCCGACCAATTCGGAAAGAACTGACTATACTATTGCGCCAAAGCAATAAAGGAGAATAACTCCGACCGCGTCTGAGGCCGCTTAATTCCCTCCCCAGCCTCTCTTTTCTTAGCCGCGATCGCAAAATATATCATATCCTAAGTACGTTACCTGTCGGGTGGCAAACTGGCACTTGGCCAAGTTCACCTTGAGACCAAACTCTCTCACCCGTCGGAAAACGTCCTGGATGTGGGCCAGATGTTCCTCCATGGTATTGGTCCATGGTATTGGAGTAGATATCCATATCATCTATGTAACAGAAAGCATAATCCTCCGCCTTCTGCCCATACTTCTCCATAAACCCACCTGCCCTCCCATCCTCAAACTGACGACCAAGCATTTTCTGCATTGCTGCTTGAAATATGCCCGGCGAGTTCCTCAGACCCATCGGCAATACCTTCCACTGGTAAAGCGTCATGCCCACCACAAACGCGGTAAGCCACCTGCTCTTTCTACTGAGCGGGATCTGCCAGAACCCATTCTTCAAATCCAACACCGAGTAATATTTCGCGTGCTTTAACTTGCGCACACAATCATCAATCTTAGGCAGCAGACACCGCTCACCCTCGATGATCTTGTTCGCCCGATAATAATTCACACAAAATCTCAGTGCGCCATCCGGCTTCGGAACCATCCGTACATGAGACGAAATCGGGGAGTCCGAGAACTCCGTGAAATCATCCGCCTGTAGCTCCTCTGCCTTCTCCTGGGCAATGCTCTCCTCCCTGCGGCCTAGACTAGACCTCCTTGAGGCATGCGTGATATTCATCCCCGGTATCTTCCTGAGATGAGCCTCATAATGCTTGACCGTGCCCAGTCTAGGCGGATCAAAGATCTCTATCTCCTTGGCCATCACCTCCTGAAGGCACTTGAGATCTTCCTCATTCCCTTTCCAATCCGCCCGCATTTGAGCCATCCTATCCTCCCATGACTGGGCGTCCTTCCGACTTTTCAGTTCGGGCGCCTCCGCCATATCCGTCCACGCATCCTCCACCAAGCCGTCCTCGGAGGGCATCTCTACCTCCTTCTAGTGGTACTTGTCTTCCGAAAACTCATCCCACTTACCCAGATTCGCCATCCGATCCAGAACTAAGGCGTACTGAATAGGTGCCTTCTTCGTAAAAAACCCCGTGAAGCAGGTAAATGCCCGTTTACGTATCTTCTGAAGGTCACCCCCCTTGAGTGAGTTCCGATAGTATTACGTCAGCCCTTGTGCCCTAGTGCCTAATCTGCAAGCAAGCACCAAATGCTGCTTTCTAGACGGCACCGGGATTGGGTGATCCACCATCCGGTCCAAAACCTCATCCGCCCATAGTGCCTCATGGAACGGTAAGACAATAGAGAACGGTTTGTCACCCTCGAAATACTTCGTGAGCAACTTCGCCGTCTCTCCTGAATTCCACGGACAAAGAGGTTTGTCACCCACATTTCCCCCACGAAATCCAAAATTTCGTCCTCCGTTCCCCCCATTGACACCCGCATCGACATCAACGGTTCAAACAACGGCCTATTGGCCTGTGATGCCTTTGCATGGAAGCAGTACTGGTTCTGAAGGAACACATAAGGCCCCTTCTTTCCATGCCTGAACCTGTCCATTCCTGCCTCCACCTCCATGTTATGTTCTTCCATGGTGCAAGCCATAATCTGAGCCGACCGGCCCTGAATTAAGTCCTCCACCGTTGCCTTCTCCCCACGTCGAACAACCTCCCTAGCCTTTCCCGCAAGCCCGCGGTACTCGGGTTGGAAATTCTTGTAATAATTGTCCAACGCCGGGTGTTGATATGGCTTCGGTATGACCAGCTGCATCCTCGCGCTTCGCGCAATTGCATGTGGTCACCGACGCCATCCGTGCCGTGTTTAGTGTACGACACCGCGTAAGTATCCGTATGAAGAGAGGAACCGCCGATCGGCCACTCACCATATCCTCCGCGTCGTCATCACTACTAAGAATCCGTAGTGCACTAAACCTGACCGGCAATCAATTAATGTATTCATCCTATTGAGTTGCATGAATCCAATCAGCAACCCTCCCGAATACTCCGGAAAGACATAGAACTTGATGTCAAAGGACTTACCGGAGTAACGTTCAATGGTCAAGACCATTGTCCCCGTAACCTCCGCCCTCGCCTTTCCATTCACCCTTCTATGCTTCCTTTAGTTGGCAACATATTCTTATCCAACCACGCCCGATTGGACGTTATGAAATCCGCGCCCGCGATATTAATGTTAGCCAACGTATCATTGGCCACATCGCATGCACTTTTCAGATCCATGCAGTAGACCTGAGTAATGCACAACGCGTGCTCCGGCATCTCAATAGCCTCCAGGCGCTCCTTCAACTCAGACAAAAGAACAAAACTATTATTAAAATTTTTCCGATCCGACAGCCCGCTGCTGATGAAGCACTCACCAAAAGCAGTAGCTTGTATCCCTCCGGCATTTAAACCCGTCGCCGTTTTCCTTCCCACTGCTCCTTCAGCGATGTCATAGCTGCCCAAGTAACTGAAATCTGACACACAGCCATAGATGTCCGAATGGCTTTACCGTCATGTCCCTCCATATTTATACAGTGCGTCCCACCGTATAGATTTCAGTGACAGTCCTTCCAGCCTGCTACAAAACCATTCAATTCCGTACGGTAATCACTTCGAAATCCATAGTGACATCCTATCACTAAGTCCCATAGTGACATCCGTCACTTCCGTAGTGACATCCAGGCCAGTCACCTCCCTCTTCAAAGCGTACCGTCGAATATCAGCCAACCGGTTGCCGAAAGAAAAGATAAGAGAAAAAATTTTAATCCAAACTTATCTATTAATAACCACTCAGTCAGTCTCCTCAGTGTGACCACACCATGTATTAACACATCTGGAATGCAATCCAATGCAATCCAATGCAATCCAATGCAATCCCATGCATATCCAATGCAATCCATTGCAATCCAATGCAGTCCAATCCATATCCAATGCAATCCAATGCAATCTAATACATATCCAATGCAATCCAATGCATATCCAATGCAATCCAATGCATATCCAATGCAATCCAATGCAATCCAATGCAATCCAATGCAATCCAATGCAATCCAATGCATATCCAATGCATATCCAATGCAATCCAATGCGATCCAATACATATCCAATGCAATCCAATGCAATCCAATGCAATCCAATGCAATCCAATGCATATCCAATGCAATCCAATGCAATCCAATGCATATCCAATGCAATCCAATGCAATTTCATGCAATTTCATGCAATCAAATGCATTCTAATGCAATCCAATGCAATCCCATGAATTCCCTCTTGTTCCACAACAGAACAGGAAACAGAGACAAAAGGCATTAATGCTCACATCCCTCCCACCGAGAGAGAAAGAGAGAGAGAGAGAGAGAGAGAGAAAGAAAAAGAGCCATCCCTCCTCCCCTAACGCCTATGATTGCTGGTCGCTCCCTGCCTGTCAGCCTAACGTGCCCACTGGGTTCTTCCCTGCATCTCTGACACATGCCTCCTCCACAGCAGACCAGTTCAACCACCTGTGCATCTCACTCATCCAACCATGAGAGACAGGCAAAACAAACAAACATACCATGGGTCAGAGTCAGAACCAAACCCTGTCTGACTGACATACTTCTCCTACGTTAATCACCTGTCACCTCTCCTCATCCTATTAAGAGACAGGGAGACGACAGACGCAGACAGAAGAAAGAAGACCCAGGAGCCAATGTCAGTAAACCGCTGACATGTTGACCTCCCGGGTGTCAAGGTCAAAGTTTCGAGATCATGGTTCTTCCCTGTTTCTCCAAAACCCCCCTTAACACCTGTAGTTTCCCTTGCCGAGACGACTGAAAGCACTGTGTCACACGACCAGTACTGAGTACTGATTGTCGAGAAGCTACTTTACTCTCACCAAGACACAGTCAACAACAGTGACTGATTGTCCCCAGAGAGTCGTTCCAAATTCCAAATTTTATGAGTTTGAAAAAGGCATAGGGACTCCAAATGTATTAAGACCGGAGGTCTTACCCTTACGAGCTCAATAATAAAAAGGAATTAATAATAACGTTGAACACAACTGATTCAGAACTAACCTCCACTTCTGAAGTAGAAAGGGAAGTCAAGTTTGAACCCCGGCAACAACAAGCCAAAGGGAAAAACCGCTAAAAACGGAGTGTCCCTTTGACACTGGTAAACTGACACGATGCGTTACGTCTGTAACCTGCACAAATGCCAAAACATATCACAAACAACTTTGTGTGAGTTTGGGAGTGTACCTTGTCGCATTTAATCAAAAACACCACACGGGAGTGGTGGTGGGGGGGGGGGGGCTAATGCTTGTGCAATTTCCCTTATTTATAGCCATAAGTTCCCAGTCACGGGAAAAAAGCTAAATTTCACTGAATTTCCGTGACATTGTTTCCTTAACTTCAAACGGTCATCACATATGTTGTAGAAGGATCGGGTCAACGCTTTTACTCTATTAATGTGGGAGGTTATTCAATATGAATGCTACACAATAGTGTAATCTGCATCCTAAAACCTTCTCCACGCCCGGGTAAACGGTTATGTGAATTATGTAGGTTTTAAGGTCCTATGGGATCCATGCTTCCTAGCTTTCCTCCCATATTCCTTATCCTAAAACAACATTAAAACCGGATGTATTAATCAGAACGGAAATGTAATAAGAATTCATCTTACAATACATTTAATAACAAGGAATTACTTCCACAAGTAAATTCCCGTAAACACTAATAGCGTAAAAACGATGTAGTATACAGTGGGTTTTACATATCTATCTATCTATCTATCTATCTATCTATCTATCTATCTATCTATCTATCTATCTATCTACCTAAGAGAGAGAGAGAGAGAGAGGGAGAGAGCGAGAGAGAGAGAGAGCGCGAGAGAGCTGAGAGTGAGTGAGAGAGAGAGATAGAGAGAGAGAGAGAGAGAGAGAGAGACAGAGACCTACAAACAAGCACAAACACACACACACACACTAGAATCTACGTACTTTGATCGACAACTATTATACAAACGCACAAAAAACTTTGAATTGCTTGATATTCAGAAATCACAGAATATTAATGTTCTATTTCACAAGGTTTGCTCGCCTGACACTCATTGCATCACCTTTTTGCCACACTTTATTTGCTCGCTGGTGGCCCCACATTAGCAGAATGCAAACGAGTGACACCTGGGACCAGTGTGGCTACTTTATTAACTTTTGCCCTTGCTATTCACAATGCAGTAATTTTCTTATCCGGCTGCTCAACTTCTGAACAATTCTTGAGTGTCCGGCTGCTAAATTCCTGCACAATTGGATACGAAAAAGGAAGTTTGGGACGTAAAGTCAAAAAACGTAACGTCAAAAAGCGATTAAACTAACGAACGAACACACGAAAAAAAATTCAACTGTGTACGCGGAAAAAAACGCAAAGCTCGGGAGGTATATGCCCCGCGGGCCGAAAATTATAATACCTGCCCGCTGCTAGTACTCTTTATGCACAAAAGGGAGATTTACTTATTCCACAGTAAGTATGGACGGAGAAAACAGAAACAGGTTAAGAAAGTTATTCTTCTTTGGACGCCTTCTTCTTTGCAAGGGCAGCTTCTGCCTCCTTCTTCTTCTGTCGGCGGACACGGTCGCCTGTTCACCAAACAAGGTCATTTACTACACACGCGCACACACACGCAGACGCATACACAGGCACACACCAGTACACACAGGCACACACCAGTACACACATTCACAGACACAAAAGCAAGACTCAAGCTCCTGCATGTCACTCTCGTGCTTTTCTCAGACAATAATCCAAGAATCACGCTTCTCATGTCGAAACTCATTCTTCTCAGACCATACTGCAGCCATAACGATTCTCAATCCCATCAGTTCAAGCGCAGGACAAGAGCTTTGAAAGGAATCGTCAAATATCGACCAAGGGGAAGAGTTGCATGTAATGATTTTTGGGCATGGAATGTTGGGAGTATTACCAGCCAGTTTCTTGTCGGTGCGCGCTTTGCGGACGGTAGCTTGGGCGTTGAACTGGAAACAGCACA
>WBZZ01001765.1:35000-75000 GCA_019918135.1 Paulinella micropora
GGGGTATCTTTTTTAGCTCAAACGTGCTGATGGCATGAGAGGAAGGAGAGAGAGGGAGAGAGAGAGAGAGCGAGAGAGAGAGAGAGAGAAAGAGAGAAAGAGAGAAAGGAAAGGGGGGAGACATACTAACCAATGAAAAAATTCTCACTGAAAAGAAAAGAAAATAACTGAGTCCTTCAGACATAAATGCCCAGCACAGCATGGCTGCAGGCGAGTCGGTAGTGTTCTTTCTGTGCTTGTGGAGAGAAATAGCTAAGAGAGAGTGGGAAGGAACGTCTCCGTGATTGTGTTTTTTCATGTATGCACTCGATTTCTAAGCCCCCCCCCCCCCCCCCTTTGGCCCCGATTCTCTCTCTCTCTCACACACACACACGCACTCGCCCTCCCACTTTCTACTTGGCGGAAGATGATATATACATATATATATATAGAGAGAGAGAGAGAGAACGAGAGAGAGAGAGAGAGAGACAGAGACAGAGACAGAGAGAAACACAGAGAGAGAGAGACGAGACAGCAGACTGTGTGTGTGTGTGTGTGCGAAGAGAGAGATAGAGAGAAGAAAGAGAGAGAGAGAGAGAGAGAGAGAGAGAGAGAGCAGAGAGAGAGTGAGAGAGTGAGTGAGAGAGAGAGAAGACGAAGAAGAAGAAGAAAAAGAAGAAAGAAGAAAGAAAGAAAGAAAGAAGAAGAAAGAAGACGAAAAGAAAGAAAGAAGAAAGAAAGAAGAAAGAGAAAGAAAGAAGAAAGAAGAAAGAAGAAAGAAAGAAAGAAAGAAGAAAGAAGAAAGAAGAAGAAAGGAAAGAAGAAGAAGAAGAAAGGAAAGAAGAAGAAGAAGGAGGAGGAGGAGAAGGAGGAGGAGGCAGAAGAGAGCGTAGGAAGTTCATTTTTAAGAACGTCCCACCACCCAGGGGGGTGGAGACCAAGAAAGAGAGTGCAAGTGCATGTAAACAGAAGTATTAAACAGAGAAGATAACAAAGAGACGCGCAAGGGAATAAACGATGAGGAACTTCAGCTACAAAACCAACCAAACAACTCTCAAAATATTGGAAGCAAAACACCGCACTGCGCATTTGGCCTCATAAACGCTGTGACACGTACCGGCTGATTGAACCACGTCACGACGTTCTTTTCCCATCCCTTCTTAAAGTGCCCATTAGGCAAGACGTTATTGTGCTTCATCTTTCCAGAACCGCCCTCTGTTTCCGCCGCTCCACTCCTCTGGCTGATTATGGCGAGGCCAAGAAGAAAAGAAGACGAAAGGGCAAAAGCAGGTGAAAGAGCAAATGGGCGGCCTATCGAAATCTTCGGTGCCACCGGAAGCGCGGATCTCGGTAGGTACTCAGGTAAATGGAATGTCTTTAATGATTGCGCTTTAACAAAACTCAAAGCCTATACTATCCTAAAGTCTTTACAACTAAGTACTGAATATAAAGAGTCTAGTCAAACCGAGAAACTGAAAGACAACAATAAAAAAAACACAGGGAAAAGGGAAAGAAGTAGAGAACTACTAATTTTCACTGAACTACTAATTTTCACTCACTCCGATCATTCTAGTATATTACTACTGATGCAAACATAAACATTAATATTAATAACATGAATACTTAAGCTACATATTACGCAACATATCTAAACATAAACATTAATATTAATAAGATTAATACCAAGCGACCTAATATTAATACTTTCAATTAATACGCTCGATTTAATAACTAGGTTTCCACCTTAGATAAAGGTATGACTTAATAGCTATACTTTTCACGTGGACGATCCTTGAGTCCGATTGTAAAAATTGTTCTCCCAATAAAAACGAAGAAGAAGAAGAAGGGACAAAAAAAGGTGAAAACGAAGTAAAAGAAAGGAAGGAAAAGAAAGAGGAAGTTAAAGAAGGGAAGACCGAAGGAGAACGAGAGTAAAAAAGGAGACTATGTACAAAAGGTACCCAATATTTTGGCTCTCAGTTTTCTCTGCATGACACTATTACTAGTGTCATTGGATGTCTTTATTAGCACTGCTCTTATAATATTGATGCTCTGAGGATTTTTTTCTAAAGGATTGTCATAGTAGATCTCATAGTGCCATCAAAGAGCTTTTCCGCAAAAGCTCTTGGGGGTTGGTAGTCTTCTCTCATATCAGACTCATATCGGTATGCGTATGTGGCTGGGTGAGTGGGTGAAGGGAGCCGCGACGGGAGTTAGGGGTAGGAGTTTGATAGATGGAGGGGCCTTTGATTCTTCGCTAGCCATTAGACTTTTTTAGAATTCCTTTTCTTATTCGGTTTTTGACTCTTAGGGATTTTGGACTTTCACCTTGGACTTGTTAGCTTTTAAGTTTTCCGTAGTTCGCGAGTTATTCCAGTAGTCCTGCGTCTGGTCTGTAGGGATATAGTTTCTGTAAAGGGAACTGCTTTCCTATTAAACTACTACTACTGCTAAGAGAGGGGTCTGCTGCTTTGCTATTAAGCTACTACTACTAAGAGAGACTCCAAAGGTGTTGGTTTGTTGTTTCTCAGAATCAGTACTGAACTCACCTAAGTACTCACCTCTCCTCGTTGGAACAGCGGACTTGGTTGATTTTGTTGCATTGTTCTCTTTTACGCGACATAAAAATCTGCACAAGAGGAACAAATATATGCCGAATGGGCAGTTCTGCCGTATACATAACGTCTGGCATTAGTTACGTTACCCGTTAAAATCTACACAAAAATACGTGCCAAGTGGGCAGTAAACAGTTCCATTAGAATATCATAAAATTAAGTCTGACCAATAGGACCCAGTGGTAAAGGTGTTTCTGGTTATTTGACCATTGAGTTTAGTGTTTATGACCAGAGATGGTTGGTTGCAAACACATAAAAGTTTTTGTTATACGTAAGAAGACTTTGTGCGGGGATAAGTGGAAAATGATAAGTTGAAGAAAACGATCGAGTGATTGTACTTTGAAAGACCAATTCTTGGTTTGTTGTCATTTGTGGCAGCATTTTGACGTCCTTTGTGGTAGCAATAGGACGCCCTTGTTGTTCTTGCTTCTTAAATTCTTCAGAGTCAAAATGTTGCGATGAGGGTTGTTTACGAGAACTGAGCTCTGCAATTTTTCAAGTTTTTTCAATGAATCAGTTTTCTTTCTGTTTGATTCTTTGTGTTTGTTTGTGTTGTGTTTTTTCAGTCTGTTTTATTGTTGCATTGATATCAGATTTAGTTTGTTTGGCTCCTTTCGCTGGGTTGTTTTCATAAGGATGACCTGCCCTTCATGTTATTTTTGAAGTTGGTTTCCCGGATCAGGACTCTCTTTGATTTGATAGAAAATGTTGGGGGAATTGGTATATTTTGTTGTTGTTGAGGGCTCTTCCAGGTTTTTCTCGTTGGCTTCTTCTTTATGTTCTGTTTTTTTTTTTTTTTTTTTTTTTTTTTTTTTTTTTTTGTTGCACAAAAACATTTTATTAATAAAAACTTTAAACAGTAATAATAATTCATGGGTATTAATAGTGTCCTATTCAGAGAGCTCATAATCTAACAACTAATTACTCAAATCGTTGCGATTCCCTGTATGGGAAAGCAGGGGCGAGCCTGATAGCTCGTCTCTTGTGCTGTGGGAGTCTGCGCGGATGTAGGCAGTCGGACTTTTTGAGTTGATGCATCCAGTTGGTGTAATTCCAGCGATGGACTGCAAAGTGAAGGATAGCCTTGATCCGTAGAACGTACGCTTGTGGAGTGTAGATCGATGGCATATGAAATGCTGCCTGGTCGCCGATGTTTCTCATCGGTTTGAGCCTGCGTTCCAAATCCGTTCGCAGAAGGGAAAACAGCGAGGTCGACCCATCGTTTCTCATCGTTGTAGTAACGAGGCTCGAGCGTTGCGCTCATCCCACCTACCTTTGACACATCCTCACAAAATAGCTTTACAATGCCATCGTGCTTGAGCTTAGCTGCTGATCCGCGCTTGTGTACATGTGTTGTCAGTGTGTGTTTCAAGAGCAGATAGAGTGAGAAAGGTAGCTTTGCATTCTTTTTGTTGTTGTTGTTGTTGTTGTTGTTGTTGTTGTTGTTGTTGTTGTTGTTGTTGAAGTTTCGAGACTTTTGCAGAAGGGCTGGCTTGTGCTTTGCCTTTAGGATTATAGTTTGCGCAAAGAACACTGCTTTCCCATCAGGATACTACTAACACTAGCAGGAGTAAGGCTTGCCTTATGGGTGGATCGAGCTCTACGCCAGAGATAAACAAGAAGGTCCTTTCTTGTTCTATGAGTTTGAAATAAATGTAATGTTTCCTTGTATGTACAGATTAAGTATTTCTATATGGTGAAAGATGACTGCCCAGGGAAAAAGTGCCAAGGAAAACTCTATCCCTACCCTGGGTCTGAAAAGCTCCACTGCAATGCTTGTGGGAAACGAGTGCCTGCCGCTCAGGATGGTTCAGAATGGTTCAGGAATGGTGGGGGTATGACATTCTAGACGAAAATCTTTCTTCGTCTTTCCTCTTTTTGTCCCTGAGCTTTACGCAACCTGACTTACACAAATCGCTTACCTCTATATTACCTTTTCCCCCCTCCTCTTCCTCATTATTGTTATTATTATTATTATTATTATTATTATTATTATTATTATTATTATTATTTTCATTATTATTATCATTATTATTATTATTATTACTATTATTATTATAATTATTATTATTATTATTTTGGACACCGTGATAGCCCAGTGGTCAAGTTCTACCATCTGGGCCCTGTCGCCAGTTCGATTCCCGTCGGTGCCACCAGTATTTTCATTGAACGTAACGATCCGTCTGGACCAGTATTTTCATTGAACATACCGGCCCGTCTGGAAGTGTTGGAACTGCCCTTGCGGGGGTGTCATTAGAGCTTATCGTCAATTCTTCGTACTCCCCTCACGGGTGAGACGATGGAGGCGCATGTGCAGAAATGCATCAGCCATTGACAGAGAAGCACTGTTATTATTATTATTTTTATTTTTATTGTTTTATGATTATTATTATTATTATTATTATTATTATTATTATTATTATTATTATTATTATTTCCCGATGAAAAAACCTAGTCACACTTGCTAAACAGAGTTCCAGCCCAATGGCCTCAAGGCGTTAAACTGTGACGCCAACTCATAACCCTTTGGTGGTAGATGCTGGGGAGGAGGGTCGTTGCGCGCGTAAAAGATCTTAAACTCCGCATATGCTGGTTGATAGCCCAGGACCCAGCAGACACCAGATTGTTATGGGTGGGGTTTCGAGGCAGCTCTAGCAACCGCGCTTTGTGTATGCACTTGCACATTCGGTGACGTCTTGCAAGAGGTTGCTGGGACTGCGGAATAACCTCGGCTTAGTGCAGTCTTGCCCTCAGGAGCTCCATCGGTGGCCCCGATCATCAGGCGAGAGACTGACACGGGGGGGTGGAGGACCTCGAACAAGGGTATTGGAGGCTTATGTCCGTTGAGGATATGCCATTAGCTGCATCAGTACGCCTCAGATATAGTATTATTATTATTATTATTATTATTATTATTATTATTATTATTATTATTTTGGACACCGTGATAGCCCAGTGGTCAAGTTCTACCATCTGGGCCCTGTCGCCAGTTCGATTCCCGTCGGTGCCACCAGTATTTTCATTGAACATACCGATCCGTCTGGACCAGTATTTTCATTGAACATACCGATCCGTCTGGACCAGTATTTTCATTGAACATACCGATCCGTCTGGACCAGTATTTTCATTGAACATACCGGCCCGTCTGGAAGTGTTGGAACTGCCCTTGCGGGGGTGTCATTAGAGCTTATCGTCAATTCTTCGTACTCCCCTCACGGGTGAGACGATGGAGGCGCATGTGCAGAAATGCATCAGCCATTGACAGAGAAGCACTATTATTATTATTATTATTATTATTATTATTATTATTATTATTATTATTATTATTATTATTATTATTATTATTATTATTATTCGTCCTTCTTCTCCTTTCCCCCCTTCTTTCAGTGAGGCTGCTAGATCTGATGCCCCATCAGCGAGTTCCATAGTAGAACCTTATTTATCTCTGGACACTTTGATCTTAAGCAAATCGGTGTCTTGAATTCAATGTAAAGATATATTTCATCTCCAATGCGACCCTTCTTCTTCTTCTTCTTCTTCTTCTTCTTCTTCTTCTTCTTCTTCTTCTTCTTCGTCTGCTTCTTCTTCTTCTTTTTCTTCTTCGCATGGTTTACTTAGTAAATGTACAAAGAACTAACGCTACTGTGTCACAGTTTCTTTCTTTTCTTTCTTTATTTATTTATTTATTTATTTATTTATTTGTTTATTTATTTATTTATTCATTTATTTCCTTCCTTCCTTCCTTCCTTCCTTCCTTCCTTCTTTACTTTTTTTTTTTACACTGAAAGACTTTTAATAATTGAAGAAGTGAAGGCGCAGATAGTTAAATATGGTATGTTTTCGTATACCCCTACACACAGTGACATAGATGAATTATACTTAATTAAGAAACAGTTTTTTTTTTTTTTTTTTTTTTTTTTTTTTTCACTGATCAGCTTTTAATGATAGAATACTTGCCACTAGTAGGGATAAGTGGGAAGCGTAAGAATTAGAAGGGAAGTGGTAAAGATGACTCGTAGAGTCAAAACCGTCTTGAAAACGAAGGAATGAAACAAAATCAAGAAGGAAAGGGGGAAAGGAAGCCGGGAGAGAAAGGAGGCCAAGAAGAAAGAAGGTAAAAAAAGGGGGGAAATATTAATAAGAATATATATTCATATATATATATATATATATCTTCTTCTTCTTCATCTTCTTCTTCTTCTTCTTCTTCTTCTTCTTCTTCTTCTTCTTCTTCTTCTTCTTCTTCTACTTCTACTTCTACTTCTACTACTACTACTACTACTACTACTACTACTACTACTACTACTACTACTACTAACTATTTCCTATATATGAAATACTCCTCTCTATCACAATATAGTACTGCTATTGGAGCTACTACTGTCACACATCCAATCCATGTTTTCTTTATTTTTACTTTTTTTTCGAGTTTTATTTTCTATACTTCTATCGTTTCTTCTCCTTTCTTCCTTCCTTGGCCTTCCCTTTTTCTTTCTTAGATTTCTGCTCTTTGTTTCTTACCAGTCTTTGTATTCTTCCATTTTTCCTCGCATTTTTTACCCTCTGAATTTTCTTCTTCCGTTCTGAGCTTTGTTTCTCGTTTTGTTTACCACTGACTTTGTACCCTTACTAGTTTTTCTTCTCGTTTATCAGTTCCTCAATTTTCCTTTTTCTTTCTCCCTCTTTGGATTTTCAACTCCCCCCCCGCCCCCTTTTTTTTAACGCTTCATTTCTATTCCGTTGTTGTATCTCTTTGATACCACTTTCATTCTATCTCGTCTGCTTCCCACTCAGACTCTACGGGTGGCAAGTATTTTATGAAAACAGTGTTTGCGTAAAATATATATTAACGCAAACACTGTTTTAATAAAATACTTGCCACTAGTAGGATAAAGTGTGAAGTGTTGAAGGGGAAAACGGAAGTGGTATCAAGAGATACAAAAGTGGAAAATTGAAGCGTAAAAAAAAAAAAAAAAAAAAAAAAAAAAGGAAAGAGAAAGGAAAATAAAATCGTCCCATCATCAACTACAATATTTTAAGTCCTGAATACTTTGAAATGCATTTTTTAGACGAAACTTTTTTACGCAAACACTTTTAATAATACAATGCTTGCCACTTGCAGGAATAAGTGGGAAGCGTAAGAGTAAAATGGAAGTGGTACCAAGAGATACCACAGCGGAAAAGTGAAGCGTAAAATAAATAAATAAATATAAAAAAAAAGGTAGCCACCAGTACCAGTAATGTCATTATGGTAATTAGTATTAATATTGAGTGTCGCTATGACTAATTATGTCTATGTGCCTGCTACTGGATGCCTGCCGGCATCCATTTCAAGTTACTTTCAAAGTCGCTAAAAAATAATATTTTTCAAGAATTGTATTAAAATTAATATTAAATCTTTCATTTTCATATATTAAAATCGATAAAAATTTAATACACTTACTAATCATAGTATTACCGCTCGGTCAGTGTCCTGCCCTGACGTGCCACTGTGCAACTTTGCAGCACGTGGGTGCCACACCTGGCACAAACAGCGTTATTCCTTTTCATTTCCGACGTTACCCGGAGTTACCGCTACTAGTGTAGTTGATTTGTCATAAGGACGGACAGTACAATTTCCACTTAATTATTCAGTGATACAGCGGACACTATATTTTGCCACTCTAGTGGCAGTATTAACTTAATCAGTCTGTGTAGAAACTTTGAATTTCTAGATAAGTAGTCAGTAACTGGAGTCTAGTTATTATTGTTTCCCTCCAGATTATTTGAAATTTACGTTACGCTTATCTTAGTTTTGCGACGTACTGTAGTTGTCAGAATTCTCTTTATTAAATTTGCCTTCCATCCCTTTTGGTAGCTGTGTGAGACAGGACCGGTGGACTCTGAAAGGAGTCGGTAAAGGCCTCTATAATGAGCATGTTGAGTGGCTCAAAGGTTATGAGACTTGAGGCCGATAAGGGAGTCAGCTTCTCACTGAAGCAGACATTAAGTGCAATACCCATATTAGATGGAAACAATAGAGGATACTCTGATTTCAAATACAAGTTAGAAAAATATGCTGAAGTGTATTAAGACCGGAGGTCTAGCCTTACGAGCTCAAAGGAAAAGTAACAAAAGGAATTTAATAAACGATATTGAACACAACAGGTTCAAAGCTAACAGCCACTTCTTAAGTAGAAAGGGTTGTCAGAACTGAACTCAAACAACAAGCCAAAGGGAAAACACCGGTCAAGCCGGATGTCCCTTTGACCGGTTCATCTGACACGTTGCGTTACGTCCGTAACCTGCACAAATGCCAAAACATATCACCAAAACACAACCCATAAGTGCAATTTCCCTTATTTAGCCTTAAATATCCCAGTCACGGGAAAAAAGGCCAGATTTCACGGAATTTTCGTGATTTTTATCCAAACTTCAAACGGATACTACAGGTGCTGTAGAAGGATCGGGTCAACGCTATCATACTAATGTGGGAGATTATTCCATGCTAATGCTACACATTCGTGTAATCTGCATTTTAATAATCATCTCCACGCCGGTAAACGGTTAAGTGTAAAATCTAGGTTTTAAGGTCCTATGGGATTTAAGCTTCCTAGCTTATCCTCCCATATTCCTTATCCTAATACATCACTAAAACCGGATATATTTATCAGAACCGGAAATGTAATAAGAATTCATCTTATAATACATTTAATAACAAGAACTTACTTCCCAGAGTAAATTCTCGTAAAGTCCCAATAGCGTAAAAACCATGTAGTATACCGTGGGTGTTACATAGCACCCCTTCCCCCTCCTTTGAGATCGCTCGGATCTCAACTCTGGAGTTATACCCACGGAGACTACAACTCGTATAATCTCGTAAGTACCGGCTTTTTGGGGAATCCTAGCCGATCAACCCCCATTCCAAGAGCGCCCTAGCTCGACTCCTGATCAAATCTTATCGAGAGCCATCCAACGAATTAAAGGCTTGTGCTTCTTGTGGGCTAAGTTACTAGACCCGCTAGACTTAATACTGCCCGAAGACCGTGAGGTGTGGCACTCGGCCATCTCCGTCTTCTTCCACACGCGCGCGATTTCCCGAAGTCACAGTCCCATAGTCTGTTTGACCATCATACACACCCTGTCTAATCCGTCAAATGTGAATGGTGCCTTGGCCCCGGAGTCCGAATTCACCGACCCCCGCAAGTCCAAATCATAAAACGACGATGGTCTTTTCGCCGAGTTCAACTTTTGTACTGTGCCCATATAGTTTTAATGTTGAGTAGGACTCTCAGTACCATTTATCCAACACACGCCATGGTCTAGCGTGCGCCCAACTTCCCGACCCGAATTCCCTTTCCTTCTACATTCCTTGCATCCCGGATGCTACTTATCCCTTAAGGCTCGGATGCTTCTTCCCACGCACCGTTTCCGTCGCGTGTGCACCCCCCACCAGCCCCAAGTCAACCCCGCTCTCCTTGAGCATGTCCCACACCTTCTGTGGGATGTGTCCATCGTGCAACACAAAGGAAAAATCCAACACCCCCCTCGGCCAGGCCGATATGGTCCACGCCTCGTGATCCCTGTCCCCCTTACGAGTGGCCGGATCAATCTTGGCGTCCCATACCTCCCTATTAGCCGCATCCCACCATACCGGGACATACTCGCGGTACATCCGGTTTTCAACCGTATCCTTATCCCAAGACCGGTAAAACTGAAGCATAGGTGGAAGGTTTCTAAGCGCACTCCCTGACGATCGAGTCTTCCTCGAGTCCTTCGCCAGCCCCACGACCTTCATCACAAAGAGAGTATCCTTGTCCCCTCTTGCCACGAATCTAGTCGGGGGCCTGACCAGATAGAACTGATTCAGAACCCAGGTCATCCCCAGTGTCTTATTACCCTCCTTCCATAACTTGTGCTTGACGTCCACCTGCGAGGGCCCAACCGGCTCCTCCGGCCCCGTCTGCACTTCCAATCCTCTACGCTTCCTCGGTTTACTTCCCGGTTCCGAGTAGATCAGATCGTTATCTGCCGCCCTCTTCGCCGCCTCCGTGGGCGGTTTGCGACTCGTATCTGACCCCTTATCCACGGGCTTAGGCCCTTTGGAGCTGATCAGGCCATAACCCCTCTCGGGGGCTCGTGCTTTCATCTCCTCCGTCCGCTCATCGGGCTTCCCACCATCGGGTTCCTGATCTGTTCCCAGTTTAGGAGGGTCCTGAAACTCCCCCCTTTCCCTGACGAGCGCTTCCCTCAGCGTCTCGTTCTCCATTAGGAACGGATCGTACTTGATGAGGCGGCGAACATTAACAATCTTGTTCTCCCCTCTGCCTCTAATCCGATAGTTAAACGGCCCCGTCTGTTGTACCACCTGATAAGGCCCCTTCCAATGCACAAACATCTTCGAAGAGATGCCCTTAGGGACCTGTGGGTAGTATAACATGACAATGTCTCCTGGCTTATACGTCACCATAGACAAGTCCTGCTCCAAGGGTTCCTTGCTTAACTGACGGGTCTGTTCCGCCAACCTCGCCTGTCTGACCGCTTGCATGGCCTCCATGGACACACGCATGCGTACCCCCCAGAGTTCATCCTCATCCATGGCCAAACCAGGTCCATCCTGAAATACCAAGTCTTGAGGCATCACCGGCTCCTGACCGTACACTACTTGATATGGGGACCTACACTCCGCCCCCGCTCCCAGAGCCTTCGATGGCATCGCGTTCATCGCGAATACAAAACTCGGGACCAACTCTTTCCACAAGAGTTGACTTTTCTTGCAGTAGGTCCTCAGAGCCGACTTGAGCGGTCTATGCACCCGCTCAATCTTGCCATTAGCCCTCGGATTGTACGGTGTAACGTACTGCCAGTGAACCCCATAGAACTTGGCGAGCCTTTCCATCAGCTCGTTATCAAAGGCTGGTCCTTTATCTGAGCAAATCGTCTTGGGGACCCCTACCACACATAGGATTCGATCGATCAGCTCCCTGGCTGTCGTCTCGGCCGTCGTGTCAGGTACTGGTATCGCCCAGACATAATTGTTCGCCCTATCAATAACCGTCAACAAGAATTTATCCTTCGTTGGTCCCACCGGCGGCAACGGCCCCACGTGGTCTACATGCAGGAACTCAAAGAGCCTTTCCAGCAATGTAAATTTCCCAACCGGGATCTTACCCTCCACTGGGTGTTTCTTGTTGAGTTGACAGGTCGTACAGCCCTTGACCCTTGCCTTAATAAACTTATCCATCCCTTCCCACCAGAACCTCCTTTTGATAATCCACTGCGTCCTCTGCACCCCCGGGTGATTAACCAACGGGACCACGTGCGACGCTACGTAGATCATCTGCCTCAGTTTGGCCGGGACCCATAAAACCCACTTCTCCGGGTTCTTGGCCGTTTCGGCTGCCTTGCCTGTGTACCATAGGAGGCCATCCCGTCATGCCAGAGTTTTAAGCTGCGTCCGGATTCTTTCCGTCAGCAATAGCTCATCCTCCGCCAGAAAGTACTGGATCAAGTCCTTGTACTCCTCATCGGCCCTCTGGCACTGTCTCCATGCCTCCAGTGACGCAATACGCACTGTACAATCCTCTACCTGGATTCCCACTTGAGGCCTGGAATCCGGTCCCGACCCCTCAGCATCCCTTAGCGGTTCCATAGAAACCACCTCCGGTTCTGGAGCTGTTTCCATGCCCGGGTCTTCCAGGTAGGTTCGGATGGCCGGTGTCGCATGCGCCTGGCAACAGTAACACTCATGCTCCGCCTTATCCTCATCCAGAATAGCGGCTTTATTAGCCTCGTATTCTTTCAGGCGTTGCACGGCCTCATCAACAAAATGCTCTCTACAGCACTCTGCTTGGCCAACCTCCCGTTCCAACTGAGACAACATGACCTTCCTGTATTCCCCTTTCCTTGCCTCCCACACCCTAGGTTCCTTTCTGCTCGACCCCGGGTGTGCCTTATTGGCATAGAAGATCATGTTCGCCGGCAAGATATCCTTTCTCAACGCCAAGTCCTCAAACTCGTCCATCTGCTGCATCGCAGCCAGACATGCGGATGGCGTGGAGTAATTGACCCTTGACAAAGAGTCAGCCACAATATTCTTCTTGCCGGGAATGTACTTGACGGTGAAGTCATAACACGACAGTAGGGCCTGCCATCTGGCCAACCTGCCCGTGCAATCGTTCGTCATTAACCACATCAAGTTCTGGTGGTCCGTTCTTACCACGATATCCCGTGACCCCCACAAGTATTCCCTGAGTCTTATAAACGACCAAACCACTGCCAAGGCCTCCCTCTGCCTCGTACAGTAGTTCCGTTCCGCCTTATTGAGTTTCCGACTCAAATACATCATCGGCCGTAAGACCCCTCTATCATCGTACTGCTGTAGGATTGCCCCGACCGCGTACTTAGACGCGTCGGTGTCCAGCACATACTGTTTATCCACATCCGGCATCATCAAGATGCAATCCTTGTTAAACTTGGGATCACGAGTCAACATTTCCTTAATGAACTCGAACGTCTCCTCCTGTTTAGGCGTCCATTCCCTTATATCGCCTTTCAAGTACAGCTCCCTCAACGGCTTAACCGTATCCGACCATTTGGGAAAGAACTGACTGTAGTATTGCGCAAGCGCAATGAAGGAGAACAACTCCGACCGCGTCTGAGGCCGCATAATGCCTTCCACAGCATCCCTTTTCTTAGCCGCATTCGCCACTGTCCCGTTCGAGATATCATATCCCAGGTATGTCACCTGTCGGGTGGCAAACTGGCACTTGTCCAAGTTCACCTTGAGACCAAACTCTCTCACCCGTCGGAAAACATCCTGGATGTGGGCTAAATGTTCCTCCATAGTATTGGAGTAGATGATAATATCATCTATGTAACAGAAAGCGTAATCCTCCGCCTTCTGTCCATATTTCTCCATGAACCCACTGCCCTTCCATCCTCAAATCTCCGACCCAGCATTTTCTGCATAGCTGCCTGAAATATGCCCGGTGAGTTCCTCAGACCAATTGGCAATACCTTCCATTGGTACAGCGTCATTCCTACGACAAACGCTGTCAGCCATCTGCTCTTCCTACTGAGCGGGATCTGCCAGAACCCATTTTTGAGGTCCAAGACTGAGTAGAATTTTGCGTGTTTCAACGTACGCATACAGTCATCGATCTTAGGCAGCGGATACCGCTCACCCTCGATGATCTTGTTAGCCCGATAGTAGTTCACGCAAAATCTAAGCGCCCCATCCGGCTTCGGAACCATGCGTACATGCGACGAAATCGGGGAGTCCGAAAACTCCGTGAAATCATCTGCCTGTAGCTCCTCCGCCTTTTCCTGGGCAATGCTCTCCTCCCTGCGGCCTAAGATAGACCTTCTAGAGGCATGCGTGATATTCATCCCCGGAATCTTCCTGAGATGTGCCTCAAAATGCTTGACCGTCCCCGGCCTAGGCGGATCAAAGATCTCCTTCTCCTTAGCCATCACCCCTTGAAGGTTTTTCAGATCTTCTTTATTCCCCTTCCAATCCGCCCGCATTTGAGCCATTCTCTCATCCCATGACTGAGCGTTCTTCCGACTCCTAAGTTCGGGCGCCTCAGCCATGTCCGACCACGCATCCTCCACTAATCCATCCTCGGAGGGCATTTCAACCTCCTGCTGATGGTACTTGACTTCCGAGAACTCATCCCATTTTCCTAGGTTCGCTATCCGATCCAGGATAAACGCGTACTGGATAGGCGCCCTTTTGGTGTAAAACCCCGTGAAGCACGTGAACGCCTGTTCCCGTATCTTCTGAAGGTCACACCCCTTAAGTGAGTTCCGGTATGTCAGCCCCTGTTCCCTAGTGCCCAATCTACAAGCAATCACCAACTGTTGCTTTCTAGACGGCACCGGGATCGGGTGATCCATCATCCGGTCCAAAACCTCATCCACCCATAACGCTTTCTCATGGAACGGTAAGATCATGGAAAACGGTTTGTCACCTTCGAAATATTTCGTAAGCAACTTTGCAGTCTCCCCGGAATTCCGTGGACAAGTTTGTCACCCCACATGTTTCCCACGAACTCACTGATCTCATCCTCCGTCCCTCCCGTTGAAACCCGCGTTTCCATCAGCGGTTCAAACAACGGTCTATTACCCTGTGATGCTTTCGCATGGAAGCAGTATCGGTTCTGAAGGAACACATAAGGTCCCTTTTTACCATCCCTAAACCTATCCATCCCCGCTTCCACCTCCATGTTCTGTTCTTCCATTGTGCAGGCCATAATCTGAGCACACCGGCCCTGAATTAAGTCCTCCACTGTTGCCTTGTCCCAACATCAAACAACCTTCACAACCTTTCCCGCAAACCCGCGGTACTCCGGTTGGAAATCCCTGTAATAATTGTCCAACGCTGGGTGCTGATATGGTTTTGGTATGACCAACTGCACCTTTGCACTCCGTGCAATAGCATGTGGGTCCTTCCCTTTAGTCGCCCCTGACTTGGTGTACGATACCGCATAAGTATCAACGTGAAAGAGAGGAACTTGCGTTCGCCCCCTCACCATATCCTCTGCGTCATCATCACTAATCCCATAGTGCACCAAGCCCGACCGGCAGTCAATCAATGTGTTCATCTTATTGAGCTGCTTGAACCCGATCAGCAATCCCCCTGAATATTCCGGGCAGACATAGAATTGGATGTTGAAGGACCTACCGGAATAGAGTTCAATGGTTAGAACCATCGTCCCCGTCACCTCCGCCCTCGCTTTTCCATTACCACCTTCTATGCTCCCCTTCATAGGCAACATGTGTTTATCCAACCACGCCTTGTTTGCCGCAATGAAATTTGCGCCCGTGATATTAATGTTAGCCTGCGTATCATTGGCCAATCGCATGCACTCTCCAAGTCTACACAGTAAACTTGAGTAATGCATAACGCATGTTCCGGCATTTCAATAGCCTCAAGGCGTTCTTTTAAGTCGGACAAAAGAACAAAACTATTCTTTAAATCTTTCCGTATCGATACTCCACTTCTGATGAGCCCTTCACCAAAAGCAGTATTCTTCGACATACAGGCTTCTATTTCTTTCTTACCATCCGTCACCTTCAACCCGGGTTTCAACTTCCTTACCCGTTTAGGCACAGGCTTCGCCCCCCCAATCGGGCTCCGGAATGAAAGAAACTTTCCTTTTCAACCTCAACGTCGGAACCGGCAAAAGATTCAAATTAGGTTGCGATCTATGCGGTACGATCGTAACAACGTGTTTATTTATAATATCAACTCGTCTGGCCTTCTCGGGCCCTACAGACTTATTAATACTTCCCCGCTTTGCACGTTCGATCGTCTCCTGCATCACAGCACCATCCAAATCATGAGTAGAGTGATGACTCTTGAGAGAAGGGTTACCTGTGGGAACTGTTTTAACCTCCAGCTTCCCCGGTTCATTCATCTTCGCCATAATCATCCTTGGTGAACGTGTCGTCTCCTGCCACACGACAACATCCCCATCAGTAATGACTGACGATTCCCTACACCCCTCCCCCTTATCACCTCTCCCCTCAAGTATACCTGCTTGAGTTTCCACTTCTTCCTCTGGGGGAACCTCCCCTTCATCCTCCTCCTCCTTCGAAGCCGCCGCCACTTTGGCCTTCTTGAGGGGTCCGCCCTTTTCCCGTTTACCCCCGAAGCGCTTCTTCCCCCTGAAGCCTCCTCCGCGGCCACGGCCTCCATATCCTCCACGGCCCCGCTTGCTTCCCCTTTGTCGCAAGGCGTCCACCGTGTCCTCATACTCGCGCAGCCGTGCTTTAACCAAAGTACGAACTGCCTTGTTATTGATGAAGAGCTGATCTCTGCTCCGGATAGCCCTGACAATGTCCCAAATGGACTTGCTGTTGTCAGAACTTTCGAGCTGCTCCTTTAGGATTTTCCAATCCGCTTCCTTTTCGGAGTGCATCCCCGGGCAGAAATCCCCCCTTCTGCACTTGCCTCCCTTAAAGTAGTAGTCAAAGCATGGCTTACGACTACCCTTGTAAGAGGAACTCGAAGAACTAGCCCCCTTTACTCTTCGAGCCTATCGCAGGGATATGCTCGTCGCTAGTTTCTTCCTCATCTTGCTCCTCCTCCTGTTGCTGGCGTCGGAGGGGTTTTCCATATCCCCCCCTCTGAACTTTAGGGATCCGTGAACGTCGTCCCTTAGTTCGGCCGCCCAACTGAACAGCCGCTGCCTGTCCCAACGATTGTTCCCCAAACCGATCTCTGGCAACTGCCACCAAAGCCTCTATCCCTCCCGCCGAGACCAACGTATCATCCCACGTTCTCACGGCCAGTAGGAAGTCCTTCCACATCAGCTTTGAGTTCTGGTACTGAGCCGCAAAGTTCAGCCAAGCAGGGGATGCCTCCGTCGTAAAGTCGGCATTGTCAGGGATCGAACTGGCCCATTTGTTATCAGGCCACCCTCTGTTCACGGCCCGATAAACAGTCGGATCATGCTGATTGATCCTCGCCATAATGTGACGAATGAGGCGTTTAAGGCTGATGAAAAAGCATTGTCCGTCGTCAGCTTTTCCATCACCAACGCAAATGTCCCCCTCACCCTCACCGGCTTGGACTTAGTTGTCTTCAAAGCCTCTCCAACAACAGTGGAGATATGGCCCGTCAGCATGACTTCACTTGTCAGTTCCCAGTGACAACCGAATTCGACGAGCAAGTCAATGAGGGCGTGCATCATCGCATGCAGTTTCGACATTTTAATCGATCCCGTTTCTGCATAATGATCCCTCTCCTGTTGTGCCCTCGCCATCCCCTCGTTGATCTTCTCCAACGTAAAGTGCTCCATCAGATCCCCATCAGTGCACTGTCGGAGAATATCCATCAAGGTCATCGGCGATTCAAAAGTGCTCTCCGCCATTAACTTACAGAGCATATTGATCGCTTTCCGTAACCAAGACGAGTTCATAAACGGATGACAGTTTACTTGTAAAGTAAACCATATCGTCGGTTGTTGCTTACCCCGTGTCCCTGGGGCAAATGCAATCGGCGTAAACTTAGCCAGGAAGATCGGCATCCTCTTCCTCTCTTGATCATAACTTTGACCAGGATCAATGGGATCATCCTCATCCCTTTTCCTGATCTTCGCATATCTCAGTTCCCAGGTCGTAAACCTTTCCATACCGACCTCCAAGGCCTTCAAGACCTCCATGAGATACATGAGATATCGATACAGGTTCTCATATGCGTGTTCCCTTGCCACCACCAAGATCACAGCATCTGCCGCCGTAGCAGTAGCTGTCGCGAGCTTGGTTGCTGCAAGTGCTGCATTGTCCGCCTCCCGCAGCAGATCTCGCAAATCCTTTCGGCATTGTTGCTTAACGCCGTAACTTCGACCATTTGCTCCAGTTTCCCCATGAAGCCTTCGATGTGGAGTACGTCGAAAGAGCCTTGAGTTCTCTTAGCCCAGATTTTCGTATCCTTCATCCATTTAGCCTCCTTCAACCTCCCCTTAGCATTATCCCAATTCGTAACTGCTTTGGCGAAGGTTTTGGCTACCAAGGGGTATACTTCATTTTTGAAATGATCCTGAGCCATGGTCGTTTCAAAAGTTTTCCCATGGAGAGGGTCCCTCCTCACCGCTCCATACCATTCCTCCTTCCAATCCTCCTTCGTTTCCTCCCCCGTCATTATGAACTTCAAATCAAATTGTTCGGAAGGAATGGGAGTCGGTATTCGAAATCCTCCTCTTCCATCCTTGGATGACCCAACATTTGAAGCTCATGGAGGTGCAAAGATATGAACATCCTTGTAACCATCCTCCGTACCTCCATGGGTGCCAAGGTTTTGATCCTCGGTGCTTTTGGTGAATAGTTGGTAAAAGCAAAAGTGGCTGCCGTCCACCCCCACTTTATCATACCAGCCTGTTCACTCTTTACCACAAGTAGCACCTCCTTGTCCTTGGGTCTGTCTGGATACTTACTTGCCAAAGGGACAACGTGTTCCAGAAACAGATGCTGATCATGGGGGTCTACTAAGTAGTCCGAAGCTACAAATAGTAGAAATTCCCCCCCAGCCTTTCCCACTAGCGACTGCGCAATTGGATCCGAGTATGGATCGTATGGCTTCGCTGCGGACATCTTTAACTTCAAAGTGACAAGGTCTAAGTTTCGAGATCAGGGTTCTTCCCTGTTTCTACGAAACCCTCCTTACCACCTTTTTTTTTTTTTTTTTTTCCCCTTGGTTAGAACAACAAAAAGCACGTCTCGACCAGCCAACAACAGTGACTAATAATCGAAACAATGCCTGACACTCTCAGCACGGCACAGTCAACAACAGTGACTGATTGCCTCCAATGAGTGAGTCGTTCCAGATTCCAAATTTGTACTTTCAGAGTTCGAAAAAGGCAAAGGGACTCCAAATGTATTAAGACCGGAGGTCTAGCCTTACGAGCTCAAAGGAAAAGTAACAAAAGGAATTTAATAAACGATATTGAACACAACAGGTTCAAAGCTAACAGCCACTTCTTAAGTAGAAAGGGTTGTCAGAACTGAACTCAAACAACAAGCCAAAGGGAAAACACCGGTCAAGCCGGATGTCCCTTTGACCGGTTCATCTGACACGTTGCGTTACGTCCGTAACCTGCACAAATGCCAAAACATATTACCAAAACACAACCCATAAGTGCAATTTCCCTTATTTAGCCTTAAATATCCCAGTCACGGGAAAAAAGGCCAGATTTCACGGGAACTTTCGTGATTTTTATCCAAACTTCAAACGGATACTACAGGTGCTGTAGAAGGATCGGGTCAACGCTATCATACTAATGTGGGAGATTATTCCATATTAATGCTACACATTCGTGTAATCTGCATTTTAATAATCATCTCCACGCCGGTAAACGGTTAAGTGTAAAATCTAGGTTTTAAGGTCCTATGGGATTTAAGCTTCCTAGCTTATCCTCCCATATTCCTTATCCTAATACATCACTAAAACCGGATATATTTATCAGAACCGGAAATGTAATAAGAATTCATCTTATAATACATTTAATAACAAGAACTTACTTCCCAGAGTAAATTCTCGTAAAGTCCCAATAGCGTAAAAACCATGTAGTATACCGTGGGTGTTACAGAAGGCATTAGTGCATGGCACGGGGAATTTGTGAAGCTAGCCTTCACCAGCCCCGAAAAAGCAAAGGTTAAATACCCCTATGACCAAGCCGAGGTGATGGAACTAGAGGAACGGTATTTGCCTGAAGAGCCGGAGTCAGAGGACACTCCTGACACCGAGTCAGAGACGGAGTCAGAAACAGAGACACTGACAGAAGAAGAGAGGAAAGCAAGACTCGGTAGCACAGTTATCCATAAAGTCAGGCAACGCACGAAGGTCCAATTGCAAAAGCCTAAAGATTGGGATAAGATGGATAAGGAGAAGAAAATGAGGTGGAGAGAGAAGCTGTATTAAGACCGGAGGTCTAACCCTTACAAGCTCAAAGGAAAATAAAAAGGAATTTAATAAAAGATTGAACACAACTGGTTCAGTACTAACAGCCACTTTTAAGATAGAAAGGGTTGTCAGGAATGAACCCAAACAACAAGCCAAAGGGAAAACACCGCAAAAACGGAGTATCCCTATGACCGGTTCAACTGACACGATGCGTTACATCCGTTACCCGCTCAAATGCCAAAACATACCAAAAACCATAACCCATAAGTGCAATTTTCCCTTATTTCGTCATAAATTCCCAGTCACAGGAAAAACGGCCAAATTTGAACACGTAATTTACGTAAAATTATCCTCAGTTTCAAACGGTTCCTACAATCGCAATAAAAGGATCGGGTCAACGCTATTAATGTGGGAGGTCGATGATTACAAATGCTACCGAAAGGTGTAGCATACATCATAACCTATTCCACTCCGGTAAACGGTTAAGTGCAAAATATAGGATTTAAGGTCCTAGGGGACTCTAAGCATTCAAGCTTCCTTCCCCTATTCCTTATCCTAATATAAGATTAAAAACGGAAGTATTGTTCAAAACCGGAAATGTAATAAGAATTCATCTTAAATACATTTAATAACAAGGAATCACTTCCAAGAGTGAATTCCCGTAAAAACAATAGCGTAAAAACGATGTAGTATACCGTGGGTATTACAAAGCACGCGAAGAAGCAAGAGAGAACTAACAGACGAAAAGAGCACACTCCATAAGAGTAAAAGCTGTATAAAAGAAGAAGAAATATAACGAAAAGATGCGTGCCTTGCAGCTTGTGCTTTCTGTTGCCTTGTCTCACACACTTGTTGTACAATATTTGAGAACTAAGACTCCCAACGGCCCGATAGAGATGATAGAGTTAGTCAGGGCCAAGTTTGGTTCGGTGGGGGGTGTGAGCAAACGTATCAATGCTGAGAGGTTTGAACACATTTACCCCAAACCAGGGACAAATGTAGACACCTGGTTAAGCTACTACCTTGCCTTCAAAAGCGAGGTAGAGAGCTTACGAACACACCCCTTTGAAGAAGAAGATTTAACTCGTAAGTTGCTTCAAAGGCTGGCCAAACACCCTGCCTTTGGTAGCGATTACGAGGCTAACTACTTCAATCTTCCCGCAAACCTAAGACCTAAGCATGACGACTTAGTTGAGAGTGCGAGGGATAAGTGGGAGATATGGAAGAAAGGGAAGGGGAGAAGGGAGGAGAGCAGAGATGACGACGAGAGCAGGAGACGCAGGAAGCAGACAGGACAAACCTCCTGATGGATGATCAGGGAGACGAAAAAGGGGGTGAGGGTAAGACAGGTAAGCTGAGAAAGAAGAAAGAATGGTGGCTGAAAGTCACCTGCTATGCTTGCGAAAAAGTGGGGCATATGAAGGCATACTGCCCAAAACTAAAAAAGAAATCACAAAAGCAGGAAGAAGAAGAGAAAACCCCTAAAGGCAAGAACAAAAAGGGCCAAAATAAAAGCAAAGGGAAGAAAGATATAGCTCTGTTAAGGGAGGAAGAGAGGGAGGATGATGAAGAACAGGGAGGGGGGCAAGAGAGCGATAGCGATGCGCTTCTTGTTATTATGAGGGGGTGACAAGCCCGACGTCCCTGGGGAGGTAACCCCTGACGACAATGGTGGGGGGAGAGCGAGCGAAGTTCAGGGTGACCCTATGAGTGAGTCTGAACGAGGTGGTCGTCCCCCACCGGCTAGTCCTAGCTTAGGGAGTCCCTTAGCGAAAGCTAGTCGGGTTTGGGATTCGTCCCAACCTATCATCTCACCCAACTTCAGTCGTCAGCTACCACGGCCCCCCCCCCCCCCCCACACACACACACACACAACGATTCCCTCAGAGTCTGAGGAGAACAAAACCCCCCTGCCCAAACCAAATAAACCCCCTCTAAACATGAGCAGCTATAGTCAATCCCAACCTCGGTCCACTAATTTAAAATGCCTGGGGAAAAACAACAGAAATAAACCTCGCAATATTTCTCTAGAGAGGGAGCAAAAGGAAATAAATGCATCGCAAGCAAAGCGGTTGGTTCTCGGTTGCTATTGCGGCTAGGACGATGAGTTTCCCTGGATTGACCTATCTGTAGACCCCGCAATCCGCCCCCCCAAGTCCCCTTATTATCCGGATGAGCTAGGTTTGTTAGCTGCAGCTGAGGAGATAGGAGAGAACGAGATCGCACGCGCATGCCACCTCACAACTCCAATAATAAAGCAGAGACTGCAGAGAGAGAGCGAAAGTGAGGCGAGAGCACTATGGGGACAAAAATGCTGATTCTAGCGAAAACGTGATTTCGTCGACTATTTGACTATAATCGGACCTACATGCGATCCTGTCGCAAAATATGCGATGCAATCTTTTTGATGATGCAATCACACTTTTTCGCTGACGATAGAATCAGTTTATGATGCAATCACACTTTTACGTTGACGATAAAATCACACATTGACGATAGAATCAGTTTATGATGCAATCACACTATTATGTTGACGATAAAATCACACATTGACGCAAGAATCAGTTGACGATGGCATCACCTATTTGATGATGGCATCACCTATTTGATGATCCAGTCACATTTTAGATTCTAACTATTTACGATTCCATCATCTATTTAATGATCCAGTCACATATTAAATCACGCTATTTACGATGCCATCATCTATTGATGATCCTGTCACCTAATATGTGATCCGGTTGTATATTAAATCGTCATCTATTGATGATGCCATCGTCTATTGATAATGCCATCATCTATTGATGATGCCATCATCTATTTGATGATGCCGTCATCTAATATGTGATCCGGTTGTATATTAAATCGTCATCTATTGATGATGCCATCATCTATTGATGATCCTGTCATCTAATAATATGTGATCCGGCTGATATTAAATCGTCATCTATTGATGATGCCATCATCTATTTGATGATCCTGTCAGCTAATATGTGATCCGGTTGTATATTAAATTGATGACGGCATCATCTATTTGATGATGGTATCATCTAATATGTGATCTGGTTGTATATTAAATTGATGATGGCATCATCTATTTGATGATGGCATCATCTATTTTGTGATCCGGTTGAAAATTAAATTGATGATGCCATCATCTATTTGATGATGGCATCATCTATCTGATGATAGCATCACCTAAAATGTGATCCGGTTGTATATTAAATTGATGATTGCATCATCTATTTGATGATGACATCATATTTGATGATGGCATCATCTAAGAAGTGATCCGGTTGTAAATTAAATTGATAATGGCATCATCTATTGACGATGGCATCATCTATTTGATAATGCCATCATCTATTTATGGTGCTATCATCTATTGATGATGCCATCATCTATTGATGATGCCATCATCTATTGATGTTCCTATCATCTATATTTCCAGGCTTTGCAAGCAAAGTGTTTTCATTTAGTAATTACTTGCATTGAAAACTCAACAAACGCTTATACTCCTTGCCCTTCCTTAGTACTTTCTCCCAACCTGCTCTTGTAAGCCTTCTAGGCAAGGACGGGAGCAGGCAGGCGGCGCTGCAGGCGCAGGTCATCAGCCGGCCGCTAGAGTTTCTGCCGCGGCTGAACGCGACCACAGAGTCTTCTAACTTGCGCGTTTCGTTATTGGACTGGTTTTCTTGCAAGCGAGGCAAGGAGTGCCTGGCATACTCGCAGCCGCTGTGCCAGAGGCCTGCTGGTGTCGAGCCCCGGACAAAAACTGCCATACCTCGCAGGCCGGGCCCGCTGTTGATGCAGTTGTCGGCCGAAGAACTATGGATCTACAACTACTACGAGACATTCATGCTCAGGCCAGGAGCCAACGAAGATAACTTTCTAAAGTACATGCGCGCGCAGGCGGGCGAGGACGATACTCACAGGTTTATGAAGATGGCCGCGGAGAGCTACAACCTCTTGCGGGGCATAACCTCTGACCGTCTGTGCGTGCTGTGCTACCGAGACGTGTCCTGCAAGTGGATAGAATTGTGCCGCCAAGGCCTGGCTCAGGCCGAGCAGGGCGTGCTACTGCAGCGATCGGTCATGGCACAGTCCCCGACTGGTTCGTTCGAGTATTGTCACTGGGCCCTGCAGCCCCTGCCTGAATCGATTCTGACTGGATTTTGCCAGCCGGTCTCCTAGCCGTGGCTCCATAAGCTGCGCTGGCGCTGGCGAGAAGTTGGCGGGGTCCAGCACCTGTTTCTGGACCAGTCAGATATTTTGACGACGCAGTAACAATAAAAACAGAATTTTTTGAACAACAAAAAAAAAGGTGCCGGCGGCAAAGAAGAAAAAAAGCAGGCTATGCCGGATTTCATGGTGGCTTTTCTCCGACCCTTCCCTCCTCTTGTCCTCCCTCCAACTTGAGCATAAAAAAGCAGGGCGCCGGGCAGCAGAGGCTACCGAGAGGAGAAACGGGGGGCGGACAAAATAAATCAGGGGCAGCAAAAAAAAGGGGGGGGGGTAAAGGCGGCGGTGGGGCGAAGGGCTGGGAGAGGAGAGTACGGAGAAAAAAGGGTCCAAAAAAATAGAGCTAACAAAAGTCGTTTGTGCATGATCAACGCGGCCTGGAACAAGTACCGCACGGGCGAGATCAGGCGCGCGTTGCGGGAGGTCGTGGTGCAAGAGCTGCCCCCGCCCCCGCGGCCAAACGCCGGTCTGTTTGCTTTGCGGAACGTACAGACCGTGTTGCTACCACAAGCGTTGCTAGAGGCCGTGGATCACACGTTTACGCTCCGCATTACGTACGTGGCATGGGGCGGTGGTGCGGACGGCGGCGACAAGCCCGTCGGCTTCTGCGGGAACCTGGACATCTTGCAAACACTGAAGCACGTGCAGATCCAAGTGCCCGCGGACCGGCTGCGGGACATGGAGGTGCTGCCGCTCGACCGGACGTTGCCTTCCCAGTTTACCACACGCAACAGCGTCGCCCTGGAGCTTGTCGCGGAGAACAAGAACCGCCACGCACCGACGTGCGAGGAATTGCGCTCGGCGTCAGACGCCGCGCGCCCGCGCCGGCTCGACGACTCGGAGTGGCGGCGTTTGCTACGGGAGCGCGAGCCGGAGCTTTACGCGCGCGTGCTGCGCTCGTTGTCGCTGGCGCCCGACGACGACCTGCACGTGGACCTGGCGTCTGGCGGCGAGGCGGGGCTGTTCTGCGACGAACAGCTCGAGGCGCTGTTAGCAGCGCTAGGCGTGCGGCCGGTCTACCTGGAGGAACTGCGCACAGCCGTGGGGCGGCCGACTGTCTTGGCGCCTGGCCTGGCCAGGACAGTGCTAGCGTACCTGCTGCCAGGCGATCGTTGCACTTAAGATGTTGGGCTACCAAGGGCTCGGCCGTCATGAACGGGCTTTTCAAGAAGGGCCTGGTCACGCCGAGGCTGGAGTCCAAGGTGCGTTTGTCAGCCCGGGTTGGCTACGAGGTGTGGGCCTGCTGCCCCACCGGAGTTTCGACGTGGAAGATACCGGCACGATTGTAGTGGCCCGGCCGTGGCACTGCACCGCGTGTCTGCGCTGCACGCTGAACAGCCGGGCCGTCACGGTTGAGACGCCTGTGAACGCGGCGGCCGCGACGGACTGGCTGGTGGAGGTTGAGAGCTACGGAGCGGAAACCCCCCGACAATTGCTCGAGCAGTGCTTTGATTGTTTGCGCGAGACGAAGCGGGCAAGGCCGGGCCCCGCCGCCGCTGCGCCCTTGTACGATTCCTCCTCCTCCTCCTCCTCAGCGTACGATCCGTCGTCACCTGCAACAGTGCCTGTTTCGCCCTCGTACCACCGTCGTCACCTGCGACAGTGCCTGTTTCGCCCTCGTACCAACCGTCATCACCTGCAACAGTGCCTGTTTCTCCCTCGTACCAACCGTCGTCACCTGCGACAGTGCCTGTTTCGCCTCCAACAGCGCCGGCTTCGCCGTCCCCTTAAACAACTCCGTGGCTAACGTTACTGCACGTATTTTCTTTTCCTATTCCCGCCCCTTAGCACTCCCCACCACTCCCCTCCCCCCTTCTCCCAGTCAAATTAAAAAAACTTTCTTGACGCGGCCCCCCCCCCCCACTCTTCCCAACCCTACCAAGAAGTTCCCTCATACCCACCCTCATCCCACCTTAACCTCCCTCCCCCGGTTGTCGGAAAGCTCCTTTTCCAAACAAAATTTACAACAACAACAGCATAACGTTGGGCGCACTTGTTGGCGAAAAAAAAGAACCCCGCCCCCCCCCCCCTCTAGGATGGGCGAGCGCCCCCCCCCCCCTCATTCTCTTTTTTGTAAAACATGTCCCTCTGTCTTTTTGGTAATTTCGTTTCTTTCTCGTACCCCCCTCCCTCCCCTTTCTTGCTTTGGAAGGCCGCTTTTCTTTCTTGTTGGTGTGTGCCCTTGCCCCCCCCCCCCCCCCTGTCGCTCGCAAAACACTGCGCCCGAGCTCAGTCTGTCCGTTTTCTCTGCTAACCTCGAGCGCTCTCTCTCTCTCTCCACCTATCCCGCATCTTTTTTGTACAGCGCTTTCCTTTTTTCTGGGCGGATCCTTTTTTCTAGCGCCCAAAGCGGAGCGGGGAGGGGGGGGGGGTAGTACGTTCCTTGCATGTCTTCTTCTTCTCCCAAACGGCGCCGCTTGGAAGCGCTGGCCGCGCGCGGTGGCTGTGCTCTTACGGCGTTCTTTCCGCACTGTGTCTCTTGGCTCAGCTCTGCTGGCCTGGGCTCTGATCGTTACAACCGCTGCCATCGTGGTCGGCTGTGTGCGCGCCTGTTGCAAGCGGCTCTTGCGCCCATCAATCTCGTGCGACCTCGACAAGCCGCTGCCCACACACTACGTGACGCTCGATGACCTCCTCCGGCGGCCTTACCAAGCGCCAAGCGCTGCAGAAGCTCTTTGCGGACCTGGAGACTGTGCTGGACAACTGGGGGCTGCTGTCTGCAGGCGAGAGCAAGGACCTGCGAATGCAGTGGAACTTAGGTCTTGAGCAGCAAGTTGCGACCGTTGAAAAGTTCTTTTTGCCTGCCTACAAGGACTGCAAGCTCGCCGCGTACGTCCAGAGTGAAGCTGGCATCTGGTTTGAGCTGGCCGCCAAGACTCGTGCTCCGACTCCCGCCCTGCAACAGCTGCAGCAGAGAATCAGACTCTGATTGCTGGCCAAGCAAAGTCTGGCCAAGGACGCTCAGTTCCTGGGACAAATTGCGCAAGTCATGGAACGCATCTGCCAAGTGATTGTCTTTTAAATAAAAAAATTTAATTTTCGTGACTTATCAAGTTTAGTTAAGAAAGATGGGCAAGCGCGCGCGAGAACGGCACGAGCGGCACACGGCCAAGAAGGCCGCCCGCAAGGAAGCCCATGGCGCCAAGAAGCAGCGCATAGGACGCAGAAAGGCGGAGAGAAGGGAACGTACTCGTAAGGGCCTCCAGCAGTTCGGCAAGACGCTAAAGGGCATAGGCCAGTGGTACGGCAAGCAGATCGACAAGGTGACCAACATCCCGAAAGAAGCGATGGACACGACCGAACACCTCGGGGACAACGTCGAGGGCAGCCTCAAGTCCATGGCGCTGCCTTTGGCGGTCGGCGCCGCGGCGATCGGGGCCGTCATGATCCTGAAAAAAAAAAAATCTTCTTTGTCCTTAGTATTATACTGCAACGACGATGTCTTCCGCCACCGTCGTCGTGCCCCCTGCTAGCAAGCAGCAAAAAGTCGCCACCGGCAAGAGGGCGCGCAACGGCCAGGAGATCGTGATTGATCCCGAGCACGCCCGCGCGATCAATGCTCGCCCTTGCTGGACGCAGACGGTCATGGCGCCCGCCGCCGCGACCTCGGCGCTGAGCAACACTGCTTTTTTTAGCTTTATCCTCGAGAACAACCAGTCCGGCGCGATCCACGATGCGACCCTGCGATTTAAGATCACGTTCACGACCAGCGGCAGCCAGCCGACCGACTCGCGTGTTTTGCCTACCACCCAGTGGTTCGAGCGCATCGAGTACATCGACCGCCTGACGGGCACTGAAATCGCGCGGTACCACGGCGACATGATGCACCTGATACTCAACACGCTGTCGCAAGAGGCCATCGACCAGATCGCCGACATGGTCAACATGGACCCCAAGACGGGCAAGGTCAGCGGCCGCCAGTGGGAGAACAACGACGAGCAGTACTTTTACTTACCCCTTTTGCACACGTGGATTAACGGCATGGATTGGGACCTGAGCACGCTGCGTGGCGACCTCGAAATCCGATTTTACCCCAGAGGCTCGATCTTTGTGGCGGCCCAGTCGGCAGTCAACGGCCAGTCCGCGCCCGCCGTGCCTTGCACTGCCAGCTTGAGCGAGATCCGCTTCATCACGGGCTGCACGCAGCTGCCGAACGGGATGCGCCTGGGCAGGAGCCCGCTGAAGCAGGGCAAGGTCGCCGAGCAGAAGTATATCGACTTTGTGCAGTACACGGCCTACGCCCAGCGCATCAAGCCCTCCGACCGCTTGGCGATTGACTTAGACCAATTCTCGCACCACTCCGGCGGGCTGTTTGTCTTCATCCGCAAATCAGGCGACCAGACCGCGTACGGAGACGCCACGACCTACTACCCGCAGTACACGTACGACAACACGGGGCGCTTGATGACCTACGACATGTTGGGCGACGCGACGACAATCGACCTCGAAGACGTGCACGGCAGATCGCAGATGGGCGAAGGGACCCCGATCGACGAGCGCTTTTTCCGCGAGGAAACGATGGGCCAGCTAGTGCGCAGCTCCTACCTGAAGTCCAACGGCGTGTACCTGATCCCGTTTTCCAACGACCCTAAGGCCATGTTAGACGGTGTGATGGACAGCTACAAGACCTTTGTCGGCAACCGCGAGCGCCTGATTGAGTGTATTTGCAGAAGATCTTGTGGGTCTTCCAGTCCTGAGACTGGCACCACCTGCCGCAGTAGTAGACCATTTTACAGTGGCCACACTTTTTCGTTGCTTTCATCGCGCAGAACTCACACTCTCTTGGAGCCCTCGTGAGTATAGCTTTTGGTGTGTCCAGTCCGACTTCTCGCTCCAGTCTTTTGACATATGTTTCCCAGTCAGCCGGAACCACCTTGAAGTTGTACAGCCACTTCCAGTAACGCAGTTCACTGACACACGCATTATTAAAACACGTCCAGAAGTCAGCAACCTTTACTTTTCCATTGCTCTGGTCCCCCGGTACATTCTCCTCTTCTTCTCCTATGAAGATCATAGGACTTGTCGCAGCCATAAACGAGAACGCAGTCTTCCCTTCCTTGCCTCCCGCCCCAACCTCCATGAGACCTCCCCCGTCCGCTGCCGGTGCAAGGTAGGCCTCCATCGTTCTCGGGATATCCACGTAGTTGGTTGACACTGCAAGACACGACACGACCGGCGCAGCGTTGTTGGCTTTCTTTCCGCCAGCTTTATCTCCCGGCTTAGCATTAGTTTGGCTCGCACTGCCGTTACCACTTGATTTTTGGCTTGCGTTCGCCTTCTGGTTCACATTCGGCGGCAGCTTCTTGCGATACCTGTCCTTCAGCGTGGGGCATCTCCTTCCCTGGTGGTCGTGGCCCGGTATCCTGCACTTGATCGTGCAGGTGAAGTACTTGTGTGGGTTCCCGCAGTTGTAGCACTCAAGCTTCCTTCCTTCCCTCAGCGGTGCTTCCCTTGTCTTCTGCTGCGTAGCGACCATCGCAGTCCCAATCGCTCTTTCTTCTCTGGACATCGCCTCATTCGCTATCACCCTCCTCTCGAAGAGTTGCTTGAAGTCGTCCCACGTAGCCGAAGGCGTAGCCACCTGAGCATCCAAGAATGACTTCCACAGGTCCCTTTGCTCGCACTTCACAAGTGCAGTCGTAATAAACTGCATCCTAATTGTTGCACTTATCTGTTCCTCGTGAGCCTCCAAGAACTGGCAACGCGATTCGAAGTCGCTGAGTTGAGCACGTAGGTCTTCCTTGCAATTAAATTTCCATCCACTTACCAGGTTGCTTCTCCGTTGCTTCTGGTGAGCGTCGTTCCCCTGGTACCATTGCCGGAGCATCCTTAATAACTCTTCCGGTCTAAGTTGCTCCTCCCGCACTAGGTGCCGTACGATGCGTTCAGATGCCGATCCATAGCCCAGCCCTTTGTACATCCACATGAAGATCTGGGCCCTTCTGGCCAGCACTCTTCTCCGTTAAACCGGAGTCAAGTCATGCTTCTGATCCTGCTGCTTGTTGTCAGCATCCCCACGTCTTTGCCTCGCAGCACCATCCTTGGCCTCCTTGGCCTCCGCCCGCAGTTCTGCTTCGACCTCGATCCGCCATTGAAGCACTTCAGCCAGCGGCTTGACGTACTCCCAGCATTCGATCGACGCCAGGTCCGCCCGAACTTGCGCGTACCAATCGTCCCAGCTCCGTCCAGCGACACCATCCTTGAACGTAGGCGCCTTCCCTTGCAGAATAGCGGTCGCAGCATCTCTTAGCGCAGAAGAGGACATAACCCTTTATATTAACTTGAATAGTAGAACGGTGTTCTGAACCGGAGCACTTAATGACTTGCTGAATTTGGCAAATCTGAGTTGTTTTACTTAGACACAGGTTGAGGTACATAAAAAGGCGCGACACTAAGACGCGTGTCCTGTCCTGACTAATGCACTTGAACTACTCAGCCCAATCGTAATTCTTCAAGTCCATTTCCTACTGTCAGTCCTATCAGTAAAGATATCAGTCCTCACTTGTGAAATTACACGGCCTAATGAATTATAATTACCAATTCTAATCTAACAAAGAACTTGGTATAAAGCTCCCCCTTATTCAATAGGTCGTCAGAATACAATCTAAGTGTAATACTAACTAACCACTCACAGTCCTACCATGAAGACAGAGTCAAATCGAGTGTCCCGTTAAGCGATCCGCTCCACTCTTGAATGCCGACGGACTAGTGATCTTCTTCGATAATATGTCCGCTCTGTTCTCCTCAGACGGCACCCACTTGACCATCACCTCCCCCTTCCGTGTCGCCTCTGTGAGATGATAATGTCTGAGCGCAATGTGCCTGAGCCTCTTGGCAAACACCGAGTTTGGTGCCGTGCTAACTGTTGCCTGATTATCAACTCTGAGTATCGGCACCTCATCAAGCTCCTTCTTGAGTGGGTTGGCATCAGACCACGGTAGAGACCGCAACACATTCCTCACCGCTTCCAAATCGTGCAAGACTTAAGACGCCGCATACGTCTCGCTCTCCTGCGTTCCCGTTGCAAAATGCTTCTGGGTTGTCGACCTGATCGACACCGGACCCCCAGCCAGAAAGACTACTCCACCCGTCTTGGAATACATTTTCTCACCATTACCAAGTGACGAGTCTGAATCCGCCTCCAGCACTCTGTTCCCGTCAGACGCAAACCTGACACCTCTATCCCGCACATGCACGAAGTAACGCAGCAGTTGTTCTGCCCCGCAGTAATCGAACTTCTCCCTGCTGGCTTGATGTTCAGCAATGGATGCAATCGCCGCAACCGCCTCCGGGACGCTAGCCTTAAGGTAGATATAACTCCCCACAATTTCTTGTGAATCATACTCAAGCATAGCCGGTACCATCTTTGACCCTTCACGCAGCCACGGGGTCTTAGCTGGCATCCACTGGCGGCCATCGTTCCTCTTGAACCGCTTCAGCAACGTGTCAATATACTGCCTTTGGTACAGAGTGATTGAGTACACTCCCCCAACCCTCTTGAGCTCGAACTCTATCGAAAGAAATTCCTTAACTAGCCCAAGGTCTTTGACGTTCCCCCATTCTCTGTTGAGCTCCTTGACATATCTCTCCCTACTGCCCTTCGAAGCCGCAACATGAATACTATCATCAACATGATAAGTGAGCACCTCCGTCTTGTTGGTCTCTTCATCTACCCTTGCAAACACCACCGGATCAACTATGCTTTGTTTGAACCCCACTTCTTCTGCGTTGGAACTACCCTGTCGTTCTAGTACACGTGACCAGATGGCCTGAGACCGTTCACACCTCCCACTGCCTCCCACACCGTGTTCGGAGGCACGTACCCTGCTGGAGGCTTTAACCATACCGGAATACGAAGTTTTCACGTTCGGGAAAGCACTCTCCTCATCGACACTGAAGATCTCCATCCCTTGCAGGACTGCCAGAGCACACGTTAGCCATACCATCTCCACTCTGCAAGTCGGTAGATCGACCTTATCATACTGCCAGGGCGGTTGCAAGAACCCTATACCTGCTATTCTTGACTTTGCCTCCACCATCGGACCATCTGCCGTCTCCCTCTTCTCAAAATCGACAAACCTTGTCGGAACAAGATGCTCCCCTGGAGGCTTTTCCGAGACGTGACGTTCGACTATTACACCAAGCTTGAGGTGTTTGTCTATGTCTGCGAATCTAGACTCATTGAACCGGTCAGACGCGATACGGAACTGGTATGGTCACAAGAAAAGCCCCTGAACGAAAATTACTCGGCCTGGTTCTTTCCCTGTTACGAGGCTGAGAAACAATGTTGGTGGCTGCAATGGCTGCCCCATCCCACGTAACTGGCACCCCATTCCTATTCCGCTTGCCTTCCAACAGAGGAGCCAAAGAGGGAGCAGCATTCCTCTTGTTCTCAGCCCTATTTCCACCCCCAAGACCAACCGCCTCATGACCCCCTTTGAGCAACTCGTCCTCCCCCTGAACCAGCCTGACGACACCAGCCTCTCCACCATCGACTCCCTGGTGCTCGTCTTCCTCCACCAACGCACTGGTTTGCGTGTCCTTCACTTGCCGTTGACGCTCGCCGACTTCGTCTGCCAAATTCTGAATCACCAGCCTCTCGTCGTCTGTGAAAAATGTTCCGGGATTTGCGTCACTTTTGCCACTTTTTTTCCCGTGCGACGTTAGAGCTGTGAAACACATGTTGGGGTGACGTTGCTGTTCTGCTCCCTGGGTAGAGTGTTGGCCACCCATGCGTAGTGTAGTCTCTCACCATGATGTCAGCTGACACCTTGATCTTCCTGTCGTAGTAACTCCAGACGATGTACGCAGACTGTTCCACATTAACACCCATGAACACTGCTGGCTCCCCCTTTTCCTGCCCTTTGTAGATAACACAGAGGCAGCCAAACGGATGTAACATGGAGTAGTGAGGGGGGGTCGTCCATAGAACGCCTCATGTCTTGACGTCTTTGTTCCAGCCCTCCCCTGTAGGTTCAGTAGAAAAACAGCGTAGTTAACAGCTAGCGGTAGGAAGTACACCGGCACTGATCTCGCAACCAAAAGTGTAGTTGCCAAATTGAAAACGACCTTAATCCCTGCTTCAGCGTAGGCGTCTTTGTTTGGGTCATCTCGCACAGGCAGATGACGCTCCACCCCTGTTCGTTGCAGATGATCTAGGATGCCTTCAGCAATCCACTCCTTATCTGTGCGAAACTTTTTCATCTTATTTCCAGTCTGCGTCTCAGACCATGCATGTAGATGCTTGACTTGCTCCAGTGTAGCATTCTGATCTCTCGTTTTGCACCAGTAGTTGCGTAGTAGTCCAGTAACATTATCCACACAGACGTTGCAGTAAGGAGTGTCTCCATACATGGGGAACATGATCCTTCCTGTTCCGTCCCCACTCCAATCCTCCCCTGCCTTCTCGCAGACAGTGAGTGACGCCCCCACGTAGTTAGAATGCTTTCGCATCTTTGTCGTCATACATGAAGTACATGCATGGTTGTCCATAGTTCCTTTTCCCCTCAACGTGATGTTGTTCATTCTTACAAATTGTCTCCCCATCGTTGACCCAACATGGAACACATCATTCAACTTCCCAGCATCCACAGTCGTAGCAGGGTCCATAGTCGTAGTCCAGAACGCAGATTGGTAGCATGGGAAAGTCGAACTGCTCTCCCCTTTCTCTTCTCCGTCTTCACAGTTCTAAACTGACAGGTCACCGGATCGAAGTCCCCTACCAATATTTTGTCACTGGGGCGTACGTCAATTTGCTGTTTCGTAACAAAGAAACCGTCACCTTGTAACACAATCCCATATCCCTGTTTTTGCAGTTGTCCGGCGGAGAAGAGCACACGGTCCAGCGACTCCAACCAGAAGGTCTCCCCCATCGTCACCTGTTGAGGTTTCCCTTCCCCTGTCTTTCCAACAAACTTCATCTTCCCCATCACCGTTGCTTTCGTAGGCCCATCTATTCCCCTGAGGTCGAGCCCTTCTTCCTCTCTATCATCCAGCATTGACGCCTCCGGTACCAGATGCCTCGACGAGCCACTGTCCAGGTATATATAACTTAACATTCGACAATCTTGGGGGTATCCCTTTTTCCGAAATTTTCAATGAAGTATATGGATTTTTTTGAAAACGTGTGGAAATGAAAGGAAATGAATTCCCTGATTGCAGAACATATAAAAATAATATTAAAATATGTTTTTATTAATTGTAATACACTTTAACTTCATCTTCAGAGGTGGGCAGGAACCGGTCCGACACGGTAATTTTTCTACTTTTTCATAGTCCCGGCTACCATGAATCTATGATGATAACAATGCCGAACATGCAGAATTTGCTTTTACTGTTTATTCTTGCTTATATTAAGCATTTTACTATATTAAGACATGGTTTTACCTTCAAAAAATTCTGTTTGCTCGCTGTGACGTACGCTGGTACGTAGAGGGGGGAGGGGGGGGTGGGGGGGGGGGGGGATGGGTCGGAGGGAGGACGCTTCACATCAGATTCTGGTGCATTATCAGAGTTAAACAAATTTCTAATTTCAGTTTTTAGAAGAAGCGTTACAGTTGCAGTTGCCCTAGACAAAAACCATTATGAAAAAAGTCGGACCCAGAAAAATTCCTTCAAAAAAAATAATCACATACGACCACGTCCACGTCCACGTCCACGTCCACCCGCAGCACGACGTGCGCGGCGACGTCCGCGCAAACGGATTCCTGAGTTACGCATTCTCCAACTTGCGTCGGAGCGATCTGAATCATCTACAATATGGATAGCATCATGTTAAGGAGGAGGAGAAGAAGAAGAAGAAGAAGAAGAAGAAGAAGAAGAAGAAGAAGAAGAAGAAGAAGAAGAAGAAGAAGAAAGCTAATACCATGCTTTTCTTCCTCTGAACCAGAAGATCGATCAGACGATGAGTCAGTTGATGAACTGGAAGATGAAGTATCAGATAAGTCATCCTCTGAATCTGCCACTGGTTCTGCAGGCTGAGCAGCACCAAGCTCTTCTTCCTCAGGGAACCCACAGTCGCATCGTTCGAAATGGTTCCACGCTTGTTCAATAAGCTCTGCCTTCTTGAACTGTTTCCGATCGGAGTTTTGCGTTGCAACACCATACATTCTCATCCATGATTTCAATTCGCTAACTACCATCTGCTTGGACGCAAATTGCTTTTTTTCTTCTGACGATCTTAGCAACGTGAGAATTTTCCGCCAAGGCTCAGAAGCATTTCCAAATGCTAAATTCTGCTCCTGCTTTTCTTCGCTAGTAAGCTGTCTTGCACCACGCCATCTCGGGTGAGCTGGAGGACGTCCTTCATTAACAAAATAAGTGCGTGGTAAGGACAGCAGCTCTTCATCGGTCAAACGCGTAAGTGCGTTCATTTTCTCCTGTCATTCTTGAGGCAACTCCATCCAATTTACAGGTAGCTCGTCGATAAATCGAAATTCTGCTCTCCATTCCTTGCCTTTTGCATCGACACAGGACATATGAGCAGGCCGCCTTCGAAGTAATCTCCATCCACCTCTACTCTGGTCAAATTTCCACCTGCTAACATTTCCTCCACATGTGCTCGCTCATCCTGCCCTAGGTATTTAGTAGCCAAAGCACGAATATCCTTCTTCAGGCGCGGATTGACGAAGTAGCCGACTGGAAGCTTGGGAGGCATGTCGGTCGCTGTCATAAATAGAGAGAGAGAGAGAGATAGATAGATAGAACGAGAGAAAGAGAGAGAGAGAGATAGATAGAGAGAGAGAGAGAAAGAGAAAGATAGATAATATTATTACCGGGGCGTCCGATAAACAAATTGATCGGTTCTCCTCTGGGATCATCACGCACTCCATGAAAATCCTGTGCGTCTCCCCAAGTAGCGATCTCTACAGTCGGCAAAGCGTCAGGATCTTTCTTGGTGATTCTATATGCCAAGGGTTTGTTGTAGTTTTTGAAACTCTTGTTCATACACTGGCTAACATGAGTCATCCAGTCGTAGTTACATCCGAGAACAACCAGCACATGCATCTTCTTGTGCTGCTTCTTGAATGCAAAAATGAGCTTTAATAACGCTTGAGCGATGTTAGTTGTCAGGAAGGTGCTCTTCCACCCGATATCCATAACTCGAAATTCCTGATAATCTCCATCGTGCCCGTGCCCTGGTGGGTTGCGATGTGACTCTACTTGGAAACGGATTCCTCTGTCAACGACATTGAGCACAAGGAAACCCAGCATCGCCCACGCGGTGTTATCACCAGCTCCGTCCCACTCAAGATATAATTTCCACGCTTGCATTGTGCGAGGGTTCCAAAGTTGCCAATGTAAAAGTGCGGCAAGCATAGTAATGTTGCTGTTCGCGCCGTGTTCTACCGCGCCTTCAAGGTATGTCAGAATAAAATGCGTATCGGTAGTGTAGCAGGTATTGATTCCAACGCAAAGGCGAAACACAATTTTTCCTTTGAAATCTTTCGCGGCGCGGCGGCAAGATGGGATCTTCACTGGCGGTTTCATATCGGCTGATATGACTGTGGCAGCAAAATCTGCTGGTGCTGCCTTCTTGCGCTGCATGCTGGCAACGCGGCACGCCCTGTGAATTTTGTGATGAAGCCTGCTACGGCGACGCCATTCTTGAGCTTCTACTTCAGTCCTGAAACCGTTAGAATGATCAGCAGCAAGCTCTGTGCAGATCTCGCATTTGAGAAATCTCCTTCTGCAAAACAAACCTGTAATATTAAGTAATGATAACGAAAATATGCATAATACCTCTGACAAACTTGACGTGCGGAAAATCCACGCCAAACTTTGTTGATCGTATTGTCTGTCGGAGGATTATTTGGATCAACTCGTTTCGAACAACCAAACCGAATGCACATATCTTTCCAATTCTCGCGAACATAGCTTTGGACTCCTGCGTCCTGAGCAATTTCTTGCATCCTCCATATTCCGTCGCTGCATATCTCCGGGTAACTCTCCATGAACTTCTCGCAGAGTAATACTGCTATCACATCTTCTGTTTCAGGAACGGTTGAGTAGCTTTTTGTCAAAACCTTCGTGTTATTTGCAAGAAGCTTGTGTGCTCTTGACAAAACTTTATCACCGATCCCATAGATACGCTGCCAGGCTACTTTGCACACAGCCTCCGTTAAATACATATACTGAAACGATCCAGTTTTTGTTTGAAACGATTCAAGCTGCGAAGCTGCCCAAGAATAAAGCTCACTGAGAGACGATGACGCATTCTTCGCTCTCGTGTAAAGCACATCACGCGTGTCGATAAATGAATAACACTTCCACTTTTTGCAGCAGACAGACTTAACTTCCCTGTCCAAGTCGGCGAAGGTAATCCCCAACAGTTTTTGGAGCGCAGACGGTCTCTGAAGCTTCACTGCACCTTTCGTGCGACTTTTCATCGTGTAGGGGCGCGTTGGATTCTTACGTGGTCTGCTGTAAGGAATTGGTGATAATCTCATGATGTTATACAACAGCTCATTCGATTCCATAAGCTCGTCGAAGTTCAATCGAAGCTCGTTGGATAATTCCGCATCGTCCACGCAGACCAGAGGAGGAAGCAATCCAGGGTTGATAGATGCAGCATCACCGTTTGAATCCGTATCTGAACACTCTTCGTCGACGTTCTACGCAAACAAGATCGCTTATGAACATTAACCAGCATGAACATAGACAGGTAGAGAAAAAAAATTACCATGGAGCCAGTGGGAAGATATAGTCTAGAGCTGCTGCAGCTACTAACATCATATCCTGTAGTGACAGTAGAACTGTCTGACTGTTTCCAGCCGTCGAGGTTAGCATCAACGTCAGGAACACCGGCCTGTAAAAAAGAATCTTCTCAGTAATAATTTTCATTTATTTATTTTTTACCTGTGCATCACTCAAGCTTGATTTTTCTGTGATGACTGTAATGTCCGAGCTTTCCCTGGGCAGAAGCGTGCGGCGACTATCTGAAATTGAGGACACGCTGTCGAGAAGCTTCCTCTTTTTTTCCGGCGGAATAGATGATGACCTGGAGAGCGGTTGCTTTCCATCAGAACTAATACTGCTGACCGACGCTAAAAGTTCAACCTTTGCTTCATGAAGCAAGGAAATTGACTTAAGTGGAAGCGGATGTTCTTTCTCAGGAACGATGAAACATACATGACCAATGTCAGTCTCGAACAGGAAAACTGGATTTTAGCTCCTTCCTTGGCAGCCTCTTTCAACCAGACCGGATGTGCATCGCTTGGCAGCGTAGCTATCTCTAGGTCTGGATTAGGCGCATAGCTGAGCAAAATCTCTTGATCTTTCGATATTGCGGTGGTGACAGTCACAATAGGAGTACCCTTGCTGACCTGACATTATTTACAACAATATTTATAGAAAAAATGCAACACACGTAACAAAAACTTACATTGCATGGATGTATGTAACAACTAACATAATTTACCTTCACGTTCGGTCGGCAAGTGTCCTCGTCGAGCTTGTTGAACCCTTGCGATGAAGAGTTGATGAGATGCATTGCATTCCTGCTCGATTCGTTAATGAATTTAATTGGATGCATCCCTGTTTGCAGGGAACTCCCAATTTTCATTGTGAAATGATCAGAAAATGCAGCATGATCTGCAGCACGCAAAGATTTTCCTCCTGGTTCGAGGAGCCCAAGCTGAAAAGAAGGAGGAAGGTATTTATCAGCAAAGACTCCGTAGCCACCACCACGGTGTGCCACATATATCGGCGCCTTGCTAGCCCTCAGCATGGCATACCTAAAGTTTGAAATACACATGAAAAAAATGGCAGCGCTTCCCGTTAGAGGGAATCACTCAAAAAAAAAGGACAGAGAAAGGCTCACTGATAGAAGGCCACACACACTAGCTAGTTATACTAAAGCTAGTATCTATACTCCCCTCCTTAAACTATGCTATATAATAATAATAATAATAATAATAATAATAATAATAATAATAATAATAATAATAATAATAATAATAATAATAATAACAATAATAGTGCTTCTCTGTCAATGGCTGATGCATTACTGCACAATAATAACAATAATAATAATAATAATAATAATAATAATAATAATAATAATAATAATAATAATAATAGTGCTTCTCAGTCAATGGCGAATGCATTTCTGCACATGTGCCTCCATCGTCTCACCCGTGAGAGGAGTACGAAGTTTTGACGATAGGCTCTACTGACACCCCCGCAAGGCAGCTCCAAGCAATAATAATAATAATAATAATAATAATAATAATAATAATAATAATAATAATAATAATAATAATAATAATAATAATAATAATAATAATAATAATAATAATAATATATTGAAGAGGAAATGCAAAATCATGCCGGTCAGTTTCACAAACCTTTGTGCAGAGTTTTTTCCACAGATTGTTGTGTACAGAAAAAAAGAATAGCATTCCCGCTCATTCTGAGCTGGGAAAAGAGCGGGAATGCTGTTACATCTTCTCGAAATGTCATGCTCTCAATAAAATCTCTGCACAAAAGTTTGCAAAACAGCAATCCAAAAACGAGTTTCATCGAATTGCTGGTTTGTGAAAAATAGATTAAGCTGGGTCGTGCAATGTTAGGAAATGACATTTATAGCTTCAACAAACACGTTGCAGCAGAAACATGCAAGGGATGACATGAGTTGAGAGTACGTACTAGGAAGGAAATGCAAAATCATGCCGGTCGGTTTTCACAAACTTTTGTGCAGAGTTTTTTCCACAGATTGTTGTGTACAGAAGAAAAGAATAGCATTCCCGCTCATTCTGAGCTGGAAAAAGAGCGG
>WBZZ01001765.1:80000-92500 GCA_019918135.1 Paulinella micropora
ACGTTCCAGACGTCCCTGAAGAAGAAGAGACCCCTGAGCCTCCTATGCCTAAGGGGTCCAGCAAGAAAAAGCCAGGTACTAGCAAATTTCATCTTTTTTTTGTGCTTTTTTTTCAGTGTTTCTAATTTCTGACGTGACTAGGCAAGCCGAAATCCAAAAAGCCCGCGGTCGACGCTGATGAAGTGGACATGTCGTTGGAGGTATAATCTTTCCTACTCCTTCTTCTTCTTTTTCTTTTTTTTTGTGAGGGGGGGGGGGGCCCCGGGGGGGGGGGGCAAAAGGTCTCTTTGGGCGCCGCAGCATATAGTTTAGAGAGGGGAGTATAGCTACTAGCTTTAGTATGGCTAGCTAGTGTGTGTGGCATTCTATCAGTGAGCCTTTCCCTGTCTTTTTTTTTTCGAGTATAATCTCTCTAATGGGAAGCGCTGACATTTTTTTTTCAAACTTTATTATTATTATTATTATTATTATTATTAGTCTTTGGAGCGGAGCCGCGTCACCGAACGGCCCCGTGCTACCAATGGAGGCACATGTCCGACAGGATCAAAGGCCAATTGACTGATAAGTCTATTATTATTATTATTATTATTATTGACACCGTGATAGCCCAGTGTTCAAGTTCTACCATCTGGGCCCTGTCGCCAGTTCGATTCCAGTCGGTGCCACCAGTATTTTCATTGAACATACCGGTCCGTCTGGAAGTGTTGGAACTGTCCTTACGGGGGTGTCATAGAGCCTATCGTCAATTCTTCGTACTCCCCTCACGGGTGAGACGATGGAGGCGCATGTGCAGATTTGCATCAGCCATTGACAGAGAAGCACTATTATTATTATTATTAATATTATTATTCTTATTATTATTATTATTATTATTATTATTATTATTATTATTATTATTATTATTATTATTATTATTATTATTTAGGGAGTACATAGGCCATCGGTCCCTTTCCATGGGCTGATTGGTATAAAGCTCCTAGAGTAATGTTCTATGCCGTCACTTCCTTTATTCCACCGATTGGTGTGGAGACTTTCCTTATGGAATGGAGGACTGGATGCACATGGCCTTTTGGCTCAGCAATTGGCAGGAGATACACTATTATTATTATTATTATTATTATTATTATTATTATTATTATTATTATTATTATTGAACATACCGGTCTATTTCTGGACCAGTATTTTCATTGAACATACCGGCCCGTCTGGAAGTGTTGGAACTGCCCTTGCGGGGGTGTCATTAGAGCTTATCGTCAATTCTTCGTACTCCCCTCACGGGTGAGACGATGGAGGCGCATGTGCAGAAATGCATCAGCCATTGACAGAGAAGCACTATTATTATTATTATTATTATTATTATTATTATTATTATTATTATTATTATTATTATTATTATTATTATTATTATTGATGGAGGCGCATGTGCAGATTTGCATCAGCCATTGACAGAAGCACTATTATTATTATTATTCTTTGTTGTTGTTGTTGTCGTTGCTGTTGGTTTGTTCTGCCACTGCCTTGTTCGCAAGAAACGAACGACTTCTTTCAAAACAACGGCGACCGGTATTGTATTCAGGGTAGTTCGTCCGCCGGCGTGTCGAAAGAAGTCGTTCAGGATCTTGTGAACAAGGCAATGTCAGAACAAGCCGCATCCATTAAGGAAATGCTAGCAGAAGAAAGAAAGTTGAGAGAGGAGGAAAGGAAGAAAAAAGAAGCGCAAGATTGGAAGGAAAAAGAGGCGCAAGAGAAGCGACAACGGGAAGAGGAGAGAAGAAAGAGGAAGAATTCGAAGAAGGAGAAGGAGGAGGAGGAGTAGGAGGAGGAAAGCTCAGAAGAAGAGAACGAGAGAGTGAAGAAGAAGAAGAAGAAGAAGAAGAAGAAGAATAACAAGAACAAGAAAAACTATGATGATAATGATAACAACAACAACAACAGCAACAACACCAGCAACAACAACAACAAAAATAGTAAGAGCGAGAGAGAAAGCTTGCTGGAGGATCTCATCGCGCGGATGGCAGCTGGCGCTCTGTCTGCTGGTAACTCACCTTCCACCCCCCAACGCGGCACCGGTCTCACCGCTCCCAGCTCACCTAACGCATGGGAGTTTGTTTTAGCATCGCTTGCGCTGACTCGGCGCTAACTTCAAATGCACGCACCAGGTAGTTTGCATAGCTTTCACTGTTCTCCTTCATCTGAAAGATGTTTGAATTTGTTTTGTGTTTTTTTTCTTTGTAGTAGTGTAGTATTAATCGTAATTTTTTGCACTGGCAGGTTTGTTATGGTCGAAAGCGGGATTAAGAACGTTTGTCGCGTGCAAGAGTTAAACAAACTTCTAATTTAGTTAGTATGATATTACGGAGTTAGATTTTTTTTTTTTTTTAGTAATTAAAGAAATTTTGTTGTAGAATCTATGTATTTTGCGTGGCGACATCGCACTTCTCTTCCTCCCCCGTTCCCCCCTCCCCCCCCCCCCCGGGGGGAATTTATTGTAGGTAAAAGCAATGTTTATTATCATAATAAAGTAAAATGCTTAATGTAAACAAAGATAAACAAAATTAAAAGCAAATTCTGCATGTTGGGCATTGTTATCATCATAGATTCATAGTAGCCGGGACTATGAAAAAGGAGAAAGATTACCGTGTCGGACCGATTCCTGCCCACCTCTAAAGATGAAGTTAAAGTTATTACAATTAATAAAAACATGTTTTAATATTATTTTTATATGTTCTGCAATCAGTGAATTGATTTCCTTTCATTTCCACACGTTTTCAAAAAAGTCCATATACTTCATGGAAAATTTCGGAAAAAGGGATACCCCCAAGATTGTCGAATGTTTAGTTATATCCCTTCCATTCGGTTCTTCGCCATCCACCGCCATCATGCTCGCAGGGTCGTCTCCCATCGGCGTGTTTGGTGGCTTCCTTTCTTCCTCTGGTTCTTCTCCTTCCATAGCCGATGTAAGCAGCTCACCACCAACCGTGATCGTCGTCTTCATCTCCTCCCACGTCCCAACCTTCCTTTCCACCTGCGTAGTCTGTTCCCTCGGTCCCCGGTCTCGCCGTATAACCGATAACGGACCCGTTTGGTCCTCACCACCGTCACTAGGCATCACTGAGGTAGCAACCATTGTCTTCTTCTCTTCTTGCGCAATTGCGTACGGAGGCGGGAATTGTTGCGCTCGCTCTTTCATAATCATTCTCTCGTTGTCCTTCACCGCCAACGCCAGAGCTTCCATAAGAGCTTCCCAACTCACATCAATCCATTCAGCTGCCTCCGCCGATGGTTGCATCCTCAGAGCCCTGTTGTGTCTTGGCATCATTGCCTTCTTGCCTTCCTCCGGACTCTCATGAAAATATCGAAGCATCCTCATGTAGGCCAAGTCCGCTCGCATCCCAGCGATCGTAGACGCATGTCCCCCATAGCCCCTCCCCGGTGCCGAAGCTTCATTCTCTATCACAGCCTTCCACGTTGGCTTGACGTCTGCCGATTGAGTGTATTTGCAGAAGATCTTGTGGGTCTTCCAGTCCTGAGACTGGCACCACCTGCCGCAGTAGTAGACCATTTTACAGTGGCCACACTTTTTCGTTGCTTTCATCGCGCAGAACTCACACTCTCTTGGAGCCCTCGTGAGTATAGCTTTTGGTGTGTCCAGTCCGACTTCTCGCTCCAGTCTTTTGACATATGTTTCCCAGTCAGCCGGAACCACCTTGAAGTTGTACAGCCACTTCCAGTAACGCAGTTCACTGACACACGCATTATTAAAACACGTCCAGAAGTCAGCAACCTTTACTTTTCCATTGCTCTGGTCCCCCGGTACATTCTCCTCTTCTTCTCCTATGAAGATCATAGGACTTGTCGCAGCCATAAACGAGAACGCAGTCTTCCCTTCCTTGCCTCCCGCCCCAACCTCCATGAGACCTCCCCCGTCCGCTGCCGGTGCAAGGTAGGCCTCCATCGTTCTCGGGATATCCACGTAGTTGGTTGACACTGCAAGACACGACACGACCGGCGCAGCGTTGTTGGCTTTCTTTCCGCCAGCTTTATCTCCCGGCTTAGCATTAGTTTGGCTCGCACTGCCGTTACCACTTGATTTTTGGCTTGCGTTCGCCTTCTGGTTCCCATTCGGCGGCAGCTTCTTGCGATACCTGTCCTTCAGCGTGGGGCATCTCCTTCCCTGGTGGTCGTGGCCCGGTATCCTGCACTTGATCGTGCAGGTGAAGTACTTGTGTGGGTTCCCGCAGTTGTAGCACTCAAGCTTCCTTCCTTCCCTCAGCGGTGCTTCCCTTGTCTTCTGCTGCGTAGCGACCATCGCAGTCCCAATCGCTCTTTCTTCTCTGGACATCGCCTCATTCGCTATCACCCTCCTCTCGAAGAGTTGCTTGAAGTCGTCCCACGTAGCCGAAGGCGTAGCCACCTGAGCATCCAAGAATGACTTCCACAGGTCCCTTTGCTCGCACTTCCCAAGTGCAGTCGTAATAAACTGCATCCTAATTGTTGCACTTATCGGTTCCTCGTGAGCCTCCAAGAACTGGCAACGCGATTCGAAGTCGCTGAGTTGAGCACGTAGGTCTTCCTTGCAATTAAATTTCCATCCACTTACCAGGTTGCTTCTCCGTTGCTTCTGGTGAGCGTCGTTCCCCTGGTACCATTGCCGGAGCATCCTTAATAACTCTTCCGGTCTCAGTTGCTCCTCCCGCACTAGGTGCCGTACGATGCGTTCAGATGCCGATCCATAGCCCAGCCCTTTGTACATCCACATGAAGATCTGGGCCCTTCTGGCCAGCACTCTTCTCCGTTAAACCGGAGTCAAGTCATGCTTCTGATCCTGCTGCTTGTTGTCAGCATCCCCACGTCTTTGCCTCGCAGCACCATCCTTGGCCTCCTTGGCCTCCGCCCGCAGTTCTGCTTCGACCTCGATCCGCCATTGAAGCACTTCAGCCAGCGGCTTGACGTACTCCCAGCATTCGATCGACGCCAGGTCCGCCCGAACTTGCGCGTACCAATCGTCCCAGCTCCGTCCAGCGACACCATCCTTGAACGTAGGCGCCTTCCCTTGCAGAATAGCGGTCGCAGCATCTCTTAGCGCAGAAGAGGACATAACCCTTTATATTAACTTGAATAGTAGAACGGTGTTCTGAACCGGAGCACTTAATGACTTGCTGAATTTGGCAAATCTGAGTTGTTTTACTTAGACACAGGTTGAGGTACATAAAAAGGCGCGACACTAAGACGCGTGTCCTGTCCTGACTAATGCACTTGAACTACTCAGCCCAATCGTAATTCTTCAAGTCCATTTCCTACTGTCAGTCCTATCAGTAAAGATATCAGTCCTCACTTGTGAAATTACACGGCCTAATGAATTATAATTACCAATTCTAATCTAACAAAGAACTTGGTATAAAGCAAAGGGCCAAAGTGCTTTAACTGCTTTGAAAAAGGGCACATCGCCGGGAAGTGCAGCAAGAAGTGCCGGTTGTGCGGGGGCAAGCACAAGTTGAGCAAGTGCCCGGACAAAAGCCGAAAGGAGAAGGGCGAGGCAGCAAAAGGCTCAAAAGGGGGGAGTGATAGCGATGACTCCGAGGATGAGGAGCCGGGCGTAGCCTTAGCTCAGATGGTAAAGTTTCTAACCGGCAAGTCGAAAGACAAAGCCCTCATGGCTAAACCCGGGGGTGCCAACCTTCCCGAGCCGATCATACCACCGGAGGACGAGAACAGTCTGGAGATCTTGCTTGAGGATGATGCCGACATAGATAAGATGAATGAGGGGCGATGCCATGGCGTAGCGGAAGGAAAGCGCCGGTGCGTAGCCCGGTTGAAGGACCTTGAGTCTCTCTTCAACAGCCTTAGGATTAAGGCAGCCACTCTCATCGATAGCAACTATTGCATTGAGCATCAGTACCAGCGAGCCAAGCAAGAGAGAGAGAGAGAGAGAGAGAGAGAGAGAGAGAGAGAAAGAATGCCTTGCGCCGGTGGGCAGCCGACATAGCCCGAAGGGATCATCTGGCTCTAATGTGCGAGATGGGAGAACGGGGGTTAGAAGCCCAAATCAAAAGTGGGAGTCATCCACTAATGGTTGAGGCCACAGTGAGACACGAGCCGCGAAGCGGAGTATCCCGTGGAACCGGTCCCTCTTGCCCATCATCCACTATGCAAAGCCCCGTGAACCCGCACAGTTCACCGAATGGGTCATTAGCCGACAACCGGTAACGTGGGATGCGTCTGGTGTACCCACCTGGCGGAAGGTGTACCGCCAACATGAACCTCAGGCCGGTGCACAAGCGAAGCATATGTACTTCAGAGGTGGGGTAACCCCCCTCGTGGGGGAGTTGTGCCCCCGCCCGTAGCATCGGTGCCTGTACGCGCCCAAGAGGTGAAGGGTACTCCCCTCCGTCCGGTAGCACCCAACCCCCGTGGAGAGAGTAAGGGTAGATCTAGCGGGGCGAGCGGGACGTCAGCGGTACCTGCCCCGAAGGTTGAGATTGGTTCAAAGGCCGAGCCGACTGAGGCTGGTAGTGGTACCGGTAATACTATCATGAGCCAAAACTTGAAATCTTTACTCAAAGCAAAAAGGGAAAAGGTACATGGGGTGAAGGTGAGGCCCGGCCCGGAGGACTACCAACCCGATGGTTTGGCGGGACGTGGAAGATGAGCCCCCGGAGATGCAGCCCGATGCCGATCCTTCCTCGGAATCCGACGGGGATTCCGAAGGGGAGCGTGAAGGTGAAAGAGTCCCCGGCTAGAGATGGGGACGTGGGTAGAGCTCCGGTAAGGGTGCCGTCCCCCATAGGTCCTGACCCTAGCGTTGATGCCGAACCCGGTGGTGGGGATGCTACCGCCGGGACCGATGGCAATCCGGTGACTACGCCCTCCACCAGCCCAAGCAATAGGCGTAGGTCAGTGGGCGCTCGTGCGTTTGGCTTCCTTGAGACGGTCCGAGCCTCCGTGAGTGGGATGCCCTGCTTTGCGTCCCATGCTAAGACGGTACCCCCTGCAGACCGAAAGGTGACTTCTCTGTTACCCCCTACTACTAGTACCGGTCCGTCTACGGCCCCCTCAACCTGAGCTGAGCCTGATAGTCCTACTCGACTAGGTACCAGAGAGCGAGAGAGTCGACTCCGAGCCGTGGCAGAGCAGCAAGAGGAGATGCGCCGGTTGCATCGTCCGGCGTTGAGCGGTGAGGAAGGAAAAGATGAAGCCGACTTCCGAAACAGGTGGGGAGAGTGGACTAGGCTGTTGTACGACTGGGAGCAGGGGAGTGAGTATCCCATGAACAAGCCTAGGTGGCCAAGACATTGGGCCGTAGAAGGAGCAGCAGCAAATAGTGCCGCCGGGTTTCAACCTCGTACTAAGCCGTTCAGAGTCCGAGAAAGGGTGGTCGGCGGTGAGAGCGTACTAGAGAAGGAATACGCAAGTTTGCCGGAAGCCGAGGGAGAAGCTGACCCGGTGGACGACCTAGTTCGTTTAATGATCGAACGCGGATGGATGGCTAAGGGGATCCGGCTAGCAGAACAAGCCCTCCTAGGACGGAGTGCGGACAAAGACCCCATGTTCGGTTCGGGAGCTACGTTGCACTTTTTGCCGGCCGGAGCTGAACAACGCTTGTTCAACATTCAGCGAGGGATGAAACGGGTAGATACGGTCAACGGGGAGACCACCGTGACTAAGAAGGGCTCATTAGACATGACGACCGTGAACGGAAAGGGGGAAAAGAACAGGTTGCATCTGGGTAGTGTGTGGGTTAGCCCCAACATAGATGAAACCTTAGTCTCTGGTCCTCAGTTAGCTAAGGAAGGGTACAGTGTAGTTCTCAATAAGAGAGGGCTATATCACCAAGGCCCGGATACCGGACATTTCCCCTGAGCTTAAGGCCGGGGTCCTTTACCTAGACGCCAAGGACAAAGTGTGGCGTTTCGTGACGTCCACCGACCAAGAGCTAGCTGCGGATAAGATTGAGGCTAGAGCTTTCTTTGGAAAGGAGATGGCTAAGGTCACGGAGTTGACTAGTGAACAACTTCACCAGAAGTTCGGAGGGCCCGGAAGCGGCATGCAACGCCTCATCAGTGAAGCGTACGGAATCAAGATAGTGGGTGAAAAAACCCATGAGCAAGCGGTAAAAGAGTGTAAGGAGTGCCCGGCCGCCAAAGGGGGGAAAGTGAACCACCCGGCAAGCAACCAGTTGACACAGGTAGGCAAGTTCGAAGCTGTGGCGTTCGACAAGTCCGGGTGCCTACGCAAACCCCTCTATGGTGGGTTTTGGTACGGCATGGTGGGAATTGAGGCTAACACCGGGTATGCGTTTGGCCTCCTTCTAAAGGATGGCACCGCGGCACCACAAGTGCGCTTCATGCGGGAATGCATAAACTTCATTGAGACGCAAAGCGGCAAGAAGGTGAAGGAAGTCCGGGTAGACGGTGAGCATATCTCAGCGGACTTCAAGGAGCTAGTCCGGGACAAGGGAGTGAGGAAGAGGATCAACACCCTCAATGAACACAACAAGAACGCCTATGCCGAAGTGTCCCAACGTGACTTTTGGCGCAAAGCGCGTCATAACCTGGTTAGGGCTTAGCTATCCTATGAGCTCTTGGGATACGCGTGGCAACACGGTATCCTCTTACACAACCTTTCCCCGAAACGATCCGGTGGTGAGGTCCGGATGTTTGAGCTGATGCCCCGTGAAAGGAAGGTAAATTGGATAGCTTACCTTCATCCTTTTGGGTGTCTATGCCACATCGTCATCGAGGGCAGGTTAGGACACGACGAGAGCCGGACGCACACGGCCGCCTGGTTAGGGCTGAGTTTGGAGTACTCCGCACACCTGATCCTGTGTGAAGGTAGGGTGTTCCCATGGCGAAACGTCAAGAAGTTTGACGACAATCAGCCGGCCTGGCCCCTGTTGCAACCACTCTGGGAGAAGAAGGGACTGAGCGTGGAGCCGTTCAAAGGAGACCCGTTAGTGGAAGACACTGACCCCGGGGGAGGCAAGAAGACCCCGGATCAGGGGGAGCTTGACAGCTTTGATTCCGACGGCGAAGTGGAGGAAGCGACCGCTGAACAGGAAGCCGTGAAAGCCGAGAAAGAGGCTCCGAGCCCGACCCGGAAACAATAGGAGAGTTGAAGGGAAGGTGGGTGGAGACCCCAGCCACTCAGTGGGGCTGGGCTTGGGCCAAGAAGACCTATGGGGTGGGTTTTCGGGACAAGGTTCGACGAGGTCAGGTGCAAGACGTGAGTGAACCCATATGGGTTAAGAAGCAGAAGAAGAACGGACCAGCCCATGGGGTAAAGTTTGAGGATGACGACTCCCCAGACCGTATGTTGGACTCGGAGATCGTCAAGTACCTTGCTGACGGTCCGGGGACCGCACATGCCGCCACGTTCACTAGGCCGGTGAGTGAGAAGCAAGCTGATGAGCTAGAGTACTGGGACGACGCCCGAGCAGAGGAGATGGCTACGCTCTGGGAGAAAGGTTGCTTCCGGAGAGTCCAAGCCGACTTAGTAGACAAGAAAGACATTTGTGAAGGGCGGTTCGTTGATGCCACCAAAGAGGCAGGGGGAGAGATCCTGAAGTTCAAAAGCCGATGGACGGCCAAGGGGTTTTCCATGATACAGGGATGGCATTTTGGGAAACGGGAATTCCCAACCCCGTGTGCCCTTACCATCTTAATGCTTTTCGCCCTAACAGTGTTCTTTGGCTTAGTCTTGTCAAAGTGGGACGTTGGCACCGCATACACAGAAGCGTCTGCAGCTGAGCAGGGGTATCGCCCCAGTTACATCGTACCACCGTTTGGTTCAGAAGAGCCGAGTTATGTGTGGGAAATGCTTAAAGCCCTCTATGGCAGACCGGACGCGGGCCGCAAATGGTGGCGGTACAAACTAGTCCCGTTTTTAGAAAGTTTAGGCTTTAAGGCTCATGTCGCTTTTCCTTGCTTCTTTTGGCGTTGGCTACCTGGTAAAGATAAGCCTGACTTTGCTTTCGTACACGTCGACGACATAATGGGAGCGTTCAGTAGCAAGGCGGTGGAAGCAGAGTTCTTAGCCGCCGGTAAGAAGGCCTTTAGGGTCTTTAAGCAAGAGGCTCCGACCGGGGTGGTAGGCCTGAACATAGAAGACAAGGAAGACTGTCGCCTAGGCCGTACGATCAAGATCTCCCAGGAAGATTTCATCAAAGAGGCAGTTGAGAAGCTCCAGTGCACCGGTTTAGCTACAGCCGATTCGCCGTGGTTGATGCCGAGGGTACGAGCCGGGAAGCAATCAGTGCTAGAGCAGTTCTCGCCGCAGCACATCGTAGGTGTCCTCTTATGGACACGCATCACTCGGCACGAGGTTTTGGGCGCATTAGGGGAAGTGGCCACCCATGCCTCCAATCCTGAGTTGTTCAATTATCAGCAAGCCGAACAGGTCGTACGGTACCTTAATGGTGCCCGATCTAAAGGCATTCGCTTCACCAAGGCGAACGGCACCCGCTTGATGTCCTGGGCGGACTCCAGTTGAAAGGGTACAGCCGAAGATCGCCATGCCCTCCTAGCGGGGTTTCATTTCTTTCTTGGTAGCTCGGTGCTACCATTCTGCCTTAAGCGGAACGTGTCCGTGGCCCTGCCCAGTGATGGGACCCTGAGAGCGCGAGTGGAGGCAAAGGCGAGCGAGACACAGGACGAACTGGTGGCGACCGCGACCGGGTGCGGCGAGCTGGAGAAGGTGGCGGATGGCAAGCGTCTGGTGCCGGCCGCGCCGGAGGCGTCCTCCTGCGGGCGGAAGTCTACGCGATGGTGGAGGCATACCGCGGCCAGGATAAAATATCTAACTTTGTGCAGGGCATGGCTTGGGGACGGGTCGCAGACGCGCTGGGGCCGTACGGGTGGGGGCAGCCCCCCATCCTGTACGGCGACAACCAAGGCGCCCTGGACCTTGCAGATACAAATGTGTTTTCTAGGAAGCTCGGGCACGTGGATCTGCGCTGCGCCATCGTCAACAAGAAGGTGGACGCGGGTCTAGTCGTCAACGAGAAGGTGGCGTCAGCGGACAATGTGGCCGACTTCAACACCAAGCAGTCGCGTGGGGAGCCCTACCTCCGACTGGTGCGGCCCGTGGCGAGCGAATAGCTTCGTGTGCGGCGGGGTGGCGCGCGCGCGCGCGCCGTGGGACTTCCTTCAACGTTGGGACTTTCAACCCGTGGACTCTGGATAGGACTCTGGATAGGGTAGAACTCTGGATAGAGTAGAACATTGGATCGGTACCCGATTGCAAGGGGATAGATTTTAGTAATTAGGCGACTAGATTGCCGAACTCCACAAGCTGTGGAGACGTAGGCTAGCGCCTCTGCTTGCATTGGTAGTTCATATATATTGTGCACGGTTGTGCTGATTGCGCGTTAGTTGTTAACAGTGTAGCTATATTGCCGAACTCCACAAGAGACGTAGGGTAGCTCAATTCGCGCTTGGCTTATTTGCGTAATCTAGTTATTGGTTGCGCGTTGCATTGTGGACACTGACTCGTAAGGGAGTCTAATTAAGGGGGAGCATTGGACAATTAATCAGACCCTTCCTCCTCAACTACGTCCGTATTGCTATTTGGTACGTTAGCCTTATTCGTTACGGTTAGTAGTATTATTAGTTATTAATACAGTCATTTAGAGTACCTTTTCTGGTACTGGTGCCACTAGCTTTTTACCATAACCATTATTACCCATATCAGGCCGTTTCGTGGGTCATTTTCTGGAGGTACATCTTTTGTGTGACGTCGTCAGTTGGACTGGCGGGAATTGTTCAGTATTGTTAAATTCTTTTACGTGGGAAGCAGTTGGCTGGTAGGAGGGGGACGCCCCGAGTTCCGGTCACCGTTTGCAGAAGTCGCGAGGGTTTTCTCCCAACGCACGTAACCTAGTGGTTCGCTAGTAGCATCCTTCCGCACACACACCAGCTAGTTGTTAGCGCGGACGAACCGCAATAGCCCTATCGGGTGAGAGACTGGTGAGGGTCTTCACCGTACACGGGGGAAACCTCAGCAATATGCCGAGCTGTTTTTGGTTTTGCAGAAGTAGACTCTACATTCTTTCAAACTGCGGGAACCGTCCTCTAGCTTAGCTAACCAAGGCTTCATAACCTGTTAGAACATATATCGAGGCGTGACTCTAAATACTGTTCCTGCACAGAGCTAGCAAGCCGTCCACGGACCGGTTCAAGCTCCGAGTCACGATCGCATCGCACCATAAGCTTTATTGAAAAGGAACAGACAGAACAACACGGCACTGCGCGTCCTGAAGGGATGGCTCTACCGACACGCATCCTACTGACCGGCAGGGTCATACTGAATCGGTCCGTTACCGTATTAATACAACCTATTGGTCTAACAGTCAGTTGGCGCCTTTTCTCATTAAAGTTGTTGTAGTGTGTTGAGAGTAGTAGTAGCTATTATAGATTGCTTTATTGATACCAGTTAGTCTAACATAATCGTGGCTGCAAAACATTTTTTCACCATATTGAATCAGCAAAAAAATTACGGCCCGA
>WBZZ01001765.1:97500-107500 GCA_019918135.1 Paulinella micropora
CACGACACCTCAATGATGCATAGTATGTCACGTCTCTTGCCTGGTTACGGGGGCGGGTAACTGAGGTGGGTTCCTGGCGGCTATGTTATTGTTGTTGGGTTCCTGGCGGCTATGTTATTGTTGTTGGGTTCCTGGCGGCGTAAATGTTTATGCTTTTTAAGGGTTGAGCTTTAAATAACCCCACTCGGGACTTCTTTTATCGAGCTCACCACTCGGTAGATGAGGCCTGGGGTAGACTTATACGATGTTTTTGATGCTAGAGTCCGTCTCCAGGGATTCGACTGGCATCGCTGCTTTGCTTCACCGCACTGCCTCACCCACACATCCACGCTGCACACTGTTTCTCCTCTTGCTCTTGTACCTATGTCGCACACAGCTATGAGCTCACGCCGATGAGTGGTTGTGACGAGGTGCACCCAGCTGGATTGCGGGCGAGCCACGGCGGCCTCGCTCTCGCTCGCGCTCTCTCTCTCTCTCTCGCTCTCGCTCTCTCTCTCTCTCTCTCTCTCTCTCTCTCTCTCTTTTTTTTTTTTTTTTTTTTTTTTTTTTTTTTTTTTTTTTTTTTTTTTTTTTTTTTTTTTTTTTTTTGTTTGCTTTGCTTTGCTTTGCTTTGCTTTGGGCGAGGCCTAGCTTTCACATGGGCGGGCTGAGCCTTTGAGGGGCGCACGATAAGCGTTCCCTTGATTTATGAGACGGGACCCAATTACTGAGAGTAACTCATGTGAGTTGCTCATCATACTCATGGCTCTTGGCTCGGGGTGGCCTCTAGAATCGCAAGGGGTGGGCACTGGGGGAGGGGGTTGTGTTCAGAGGGTCACCGCGAAGGATGGTCAACCAAACTACTGTCGGTCGGAGTTTGTACGAAGGCGAGAGGCCCTACATATTACCACAAGCCTTGAAACGACTAAATGACCAAAGTAACGACGGACCGGAGCGGGGCTCCTGGCTCACCCTCTCTCTCAGCACTCTTCGTGCTCATCCTGCGGATGCCATGGGGTTGCTATGGCGGAGGGTTATGGGGTGGTGGGTACACGTGCACGGGCCTGTCACTCTGTGCTCTCGGTAGATGACTCACTTGCAGCGTTTATCGGACGCAGGGTGGTTTGCCACGACACCTACCTCGATGATGCACTGCGGGTCCCGCCTCGTGCCTGGGTACGGATGCAGGTGAGTGTTTGTGTGTATTCCTATACATACGTACACGTATGCTTTTTAAGGGTTGAGTTTTAAATAACCCCACCTGGGTCCTCATTTATCGAGTTTACAACTCGATCAATGCGGCACCGGGGTCCCATACCACTTATGTCAGGTTCTTATGCGAAGAGCGCGGCCTCTAGTGCTGGCCCTATGGGTCAAGGCGGTAATCCTTCAGGTTTAGACGTTCCCCGTGGGAGTGCGCCTGCGGGTGGCGATGGCTACTCGGCCGGGGTGGTGGTCGAGTGCTCGCGTACCTGACGGGCAACCTGAATCACGTAGAGCCAGCAATCCTGCTGCATCTCGATCACCCTCCCCAACCTCGGAAGAGAAGTCACGTCCGGAAAGGTCTGGTCACGGCGTGTGGCAAGCGGTACAGCCACCGAGGAGGTGGCGGAGGAAGGTACGAAATGAGCTGGATAAGAGATGTTGCATAGTATGGGGGCTATCGCATGTCTCTCAGACAGTGGTCATGGCGCGAGAGCTCCGAATTCTCGGTCTCGGGGAAGTCGAGGTGGAATTCGCGGGCGGCATTTGCGGATTAAATGTGCGTCTTGTGAGGAGGCGGAGAAGATGGTGCGGCTGCTGCGGGAGCGTAAGTTCTTCACGGGAAAGGTTCACGTTGCGACGGGTAGGACTTTCCGGGAAAGAGAGAAGCAGCGGGCTGCACGGGGGGGTGCCCAGTATGTAGAGATGCAGAGGGAGCTTCGCAAGCAGGGGTTTGGCTACTGGGTGCTTGACGTGGAAGTCGACGAGCCCCAGGGCGAAGCCTCAAGCGGTGAATCTCCCTTGGCGGAGTGGGGCGGCATGCGGGAGCTGGGGGAGCTGGGGCGGAGGGTGCAGGATGGGCCGTGGAGGGTGGCGGAGGGCTCCAGGCGGGCTAAACCGAAGCGCAGGCATCGGCACCAGCTTCGTTCTTCCCAATTTGTGAAAGGCTTCCCACTGAGGGTGGCCTCACATAATTGGCAAGGCAAAGTGGGTGTGGATAGCCCAGGCTTTGGGGAATGGCCGGAGCACTACAAGGAGCGAGGCTGGGTGATCGTCGGTGTCCAGGAGCACAACCTATCGTCGCAGAAGGTGGAGAAGCTCCAAGTCGACGGCTTCGCAGTCCTCGGCAAAGCGGCTGCAACTGGTGCGGGCTCGCGTCTCTTGGGGGGAGTCTTGACGTTGGTGGCCAACTATCTGGCACCGTGCGCTACCATTGTACAGGCGCCTGTTCCACACCCACAGCAATTGTGGGTGAGGCTGTCGTCTGGGAGCGCGACGGCGTCGGATGTGTTCGTCGGCAACGGCTACTTCCCCCAAGAAAATCAACGAGAGGAATCTATTGCAGCCTATGAGGCGTGGCAGGCGGCCGTCTCCTACTTCGCCACCAAAGGTCATGTGGTTACGGTTGGTGATGCTAATGCTAAGCTGGGGCCCGCCAGAATAGCGCGGGAGGAGGGAGTGGTGGGCCCCTTTGGCGAGATAGATGAGAGGGGTAGAGGGGTTAGGAGTGAGAATGGTGAGTTGCTGGCTGCGATGCTTGTTGCCACGGGGTTGCGCAATCTCAGTGGGTTTTCGCAACCACGGGGGGACAAATATTGGTGGTCTAGGCAGGAAAATGTAGGTGGACGAAGGCATCTGCTGGATTACATCTGCGTCTCTTCCGAGCTGGCGGAGGAGGCGAGCTTCGGCGTCGACGAGGTAGACCTTGATACCGACCACAAAGCTGTGTGGGCGGAACTGGTCTGGGGGGGACAGCCACCCCCCAAAAAGCAGGTAAAGAGGTACAAAGCATTCAAGGCAGAGCGCTTGATAGGCAGGGTAGTTGAGGGTAAAGGAGAGTGAGCTGTCTAAGCTTAGGTTGGAGTACGACGAGACCTTTGCAGCTGTATATCGGGGCTGTTGCCAGATGGCCTCCCAGATCTATCAGCAGTGGAGGACCCGGATGAGCTTCAGCAGGAGATAGATAGGGTCGCTAGCTTCTTGGGAGTTCGGGTGATTAGGCCAGGGTTTACTAATGCATGGTTTGATGAGGGTCTTAGGGAAGCGATTGCGCGACGGATAGAGGCATACGGCCTCTGGCGAAGGAATGAGGCCAACCGAGAGGCCTGGCAAAGATATAAAGAGGCGAGGAAGGCGGTCAGAAGGTTATGCAAGGAGAAGAAGGAGCAAGCGTGGAAGCGGGTCCAGAATGACACCGCTGCCAACTTCAGGAGCGCTCATGGCCACGTACTGGAAGCTGTCGAAGCGTTTGGGCGGGGTTCGGCGGTCCAAAGCTTCTGCTCCTGTTCGGAAGCCCGATGGCACTCTGGCATGCACACTCCGGGAAAAACTACAAGAATGGGAAGAATACCGCCGACGTATGGTGGTCCCCAAAGAAAACCAGTTTTTGGAGGATGCATGTGTAGAGGAAGTCGGTTCTGATGAGGAAGCAGCGCGGATTGAGCCCGAGCGGAAGGCCCGCGAAACCTTCCAGTATAACGACAACCTGCGCGACCAATTCGAGGCCATGGCGCAAGCCGAGGAGATCCGGACTGAGACGGGTCCGCTGGACTATGATTACACCGAGAAGGAAGTGGAGCTCTGCCAGGAAAATCTCCAGAATCACAAAGCGTGCTCACCGGATAAGATCAAGAACGAGATGCTCAAGTACGGAGGCACGCGGATTGTGAGCTTTCTGGTGCGCTTCTTCAACTGGTTGAAATCGTGCGAATACACCCCCAGCGACTGGGGCAAAGCGATTATCGTCAACATCCCAAAAGGAGGCGACCCAACCGATCCGGAAAATTGGAGAGACATCGCGATTCTGAGCTGTCTGGGTAAGATGTATCTGTCCCTTATGGCGGCGAGGCTTACGGCTTTCATCGATCAGCCGGGCAGGCTTCGCCCAGAGCAGGGTGGGTTCCGGCCAAAACGTAGTACGGGGGACCAGATTTTTGTCCTTAAGGAGCGTCTGCGCCTTAGACAACAAGCTGGCCTCCGTTCTTTCGTTTTGTTCGTGGATCTGAGAAAGGCATTCCCTACGGTTTGGCGGGCCGGGTTGTTTCAGAGGCTAACCCAGATGGGGGTACAGGGCAAGTTCTATCGCATTCTGCGGCGTTTTTACCGAAGAACGTCATCGCGAGTGCTAGTCGATGGCGAACTCACTGGTGAAGTGCTGGAAGAGATCGACATTTACAATCTGTTGAAGCTCCGTGACACTATGCGCAATTACCGCAACGTCGTCGGCGTAAAGCAGGGTCCGTATGTCTTCGATGCGGTTGAGGTCCTCGATCTCCAACTCTTTCGCGATTCGGACCGTTAACTCATCCATGAAGACGTTGAACAGAGACGGTGACAAGGGCGACCCTTGCTGAACTCCGTGGCGACATTCGTGGAGGACTATCGGCTTGAAATCAACCTGAAACCGGGCAAGACGGAAGTCATGCCGATATAAGGGCACGCCAATTCAAAAAAGTCGCCCCCGTGCGTGAGGTTCCGGGGCAAGGTTCTCAACGTCACCGACCACTACAAATACCTGGGAGTTCTGCTCACGGACACCCTCTCCGATAAACCGCAAGCGAAGCGGGCGCGGAAATCACTGTAGCAGGAACGGCTGCCTACTACCCCCTCTGGATTGCCCACGAAGTTCCAGCGCGTCTTCGGCTGATGAATTGGCAGCAAATGGTTGGCGCAAAGTTGCTTTACGCATCGGCTTTTTGGGATCTGCCGGGCGCCAACAAGCTGAGTAAGCTGGAGGGCGCGTTGGTAGCGCCCCTGCGGGTCATCTTGGGTGTTGGTACACGCACAAGCGGCTGTATCACCAGGGGTTTAGGCCGCACGCCGAGTTTTAGCATCCTTGCCGAGGCGGCCCGGCTTCGGTTCCTAGGGCGCATCGAGTTACTGGGCAACACAGCGCTAACACGCAGGCTTTACAACACGGATCGGTGCAAATGGAATGAAGATACGGAAAATTTGATCTTAGCAGATCACAGGCTGCGGGAGGGCTTGGATGCGCTCAAGCGGGTCGTGAACGAAGATGGCACGGTAGATGATAAGGACTGGCGGGCCGCTCTGGGAACTGGAACGAGGTGGTAAAGCAATGGTCTGTCCGGCAGGAAGTAGCTGGCTGGGAGCGGCAGGCTAAGCCCTCTGATTGGCTTAGGGTGCTGCTTAGCCAGATGTCTTCCCGCTCTGCTTTCCCACGTTGGCGGGCGCTGGAGGGGGGAAGTCACAACCTTATCAGAAGGCGATTGTTGAGCTGCAACAATCGCCTTCGCCTCTACCGATCCAAATTTGGCTCATGCTCGCCGGACTGCTCAAGCTGTTTCGCCTTGTGTGGCACTGAGGTTAAGGAGTCGTTACGCCACTTCCTGCTGCATTGCCCAACGTTTGCGAGCTCTCGTGAGGCACTGTTTAAGTTTATCGATGAGGCGCAAGCCCGGCAGCACCTCATGCTGAATCGAGGAGGGCTCTATCACAGGGAACTGCGGGAGGCGGAGGAGGAGACGAGGCTCTTCAAAGAGGAATGGCTGAAGGGGGAGGATGAAAAGATGGCGGCGATGCTCGGCGTTTAGTTTATCCCTGTCCCAGAAGAGGTGGCGGCGATGCTCGGCGTTTAGTTGATCCCTGTCCCAGAAGAGGTGGAGGAGGAGTTAGGAGGTTTGTTGCCACCATCTGGAAGGAGTGGGAGGAGTTGGAGGCGCAGATCAGGGAGGCAGAGGGGGCGGAGGAGGAGGAGGAGGTGGTGATCGACCTCACGGTCGTTCAGGAGGTCTGTAGAAGGAGGAGGGTAAGGCCTAGTCAGGTAAAATGTCTGGCTAGATCTGTTGTAGGTGGAGGTCAGCGCAGCGTCGCGGACTTCTTCTCGGCAGATAACTCCTCTCACTCCTTGCACCCACTTGCACATGCACAGCACGCTCATTTGCACATTGCACCGCCAGTCAAGTCTTTGGAGCGGAGCCGCGTCACCGAACGGCCCCGTGCTACCAATGGAGGCACATGTCCGACAGGATCAAAGGCCAATTGACTGATAAGTCTATTATTATTATTATTATTATTATTATTATTATCATTGGACACCGTGATAGCCCATTGGTCAAGTTCTACCATCTGGGCCCTGTCGCCAGTTCGATTCCCGTCGGTGCCACCAGTATTTTCATTGAACATACCGATCCGTCTGGACCAGTATTTTCATTGAACATACCGGCCCGTCTGGAAGTGTTGGAACTGCCCTTGCGGGGGTGTCATTAGAGCTTATCGTCAATTCTTCGTACTCCCCTCACGGGTGAGACGATGGAGGCGCATGTGCAGAAATGCATCAGCCATTGACAGAGAAGCACTATTATTATCATTATTATTATTCTACCATCTGGGCCCTGTCGCCAGTTCGATTCCCGTCGGTGCCACCAGTATTTTCATTGAACATACCGGTCCGTCTGGAAGTGTCGGAACTGCCCTTGCGGGGGTGTCATTAGAGCCTATCGTCAATTCTTCGTACTCCCCTCACGGGTGAGACGATGGAGGCGCATGTGCAGATTTGCATCAGCCATTGACAGAGAAGCACTATTATTATTATTATTATTATTATTATTATTATTATTATTATTATTAATTGGACACCGTGATAGCCCAGTGGTCAAGTTCTACCATCTGGGCCCTGTCGCCAGTTCGATTCCCGTCGGTGCCACCAGTATTTTCATTAAACATACCGGTCCGTCTGGAAGTGTTGGAACTGCCCGTGCGGGGGTGTCATTAGAGCCTATCGTCAATTCTTCGTACTCCCCTCACGGGTGAGACGATGGAGGCGCATGTGCAGATTTGCATCAGCCATTGACAGAGAGCACTATTATTATTATTATTATTATTATTATTATTATTATTATTAGGGAGTACATAGGCCATCGGTCCTTTCCATGGGCTGATTGGTATAAAGCTCCTAGAGTAATGTTCTATGCCGTCACTTCCTTTATTCCACCGATTGGTGTGGAGACTTTCCTTATGGAATGGAGGACTGGATGCACATGGCCTTTTGGCTCAGCAATTGGCAGGAGATACACTATTATTATTATTATTATTATTATTATTATTATTATTATTATTATTATTATTATTCAGCCCAATGGCCTCAAGGCGTTAAACTGTGACGCCAACTCATAACCCTTTGGTGGTAGATGCTGGGGAGGAAAGTCGTTGCGCGCGTAAAAGATCTTAAACTCCGCATATGCTGGTTGATAGCCCAGGACCCAGCAGACACCAGATTGTTATGGGTGGGGTTTCGAGGCAGCTCTAGCAACCGCGCTTGGTGTATGCACTTGCACATTCGGTGACGTCTTGCAAGAGGTTGCTGGGACTGCGGAATAACCTCGGCTTAGTGCAGTCTTGCCCTCAGGAGCTCCATCGGTGGCCCCGATCATCAGGCGAGAGACTGACACGGGGGGGTGGAGGACCTCGAACAAGGGTATTGGAGGCTTTGTGGTGGTAGATGCTGGGGAGGAGGGTCGTGCGCGCGTAAAAGATCTTAAACTCCGCATATGCTGGTTGATAGCCCAGGACCCAGCAGACACCAGATTGTTATGGGTGGGGTTTCGAGGCAGCTCTAGCAACCGTGCACTTGCACATTCGGTGACGTCTTGCAAGAGGTTGCTGGGACTGCGGAATAACCTCGGCTTAGTGCAGTCTTGCCCCCAGGAGCTCCATCGGTGGCCCCGATCATCAGGCGAGAGACTGACACGGGGGGGTGGAGGACCTCGAACAAGGGTATTGGAGGCTTATGTCCGTTGAGGATATGCCATTAGCTGCATCAGTACGCCTCAGATATAGTATTATTATTATTATTATTATTATTATTATTATTATTATTATTTTGGACACCGTGATAGCCCAGTGGTCAAGTTCTACCATCTGGGCCCTGTCGCCAGTTCGATTCCCGTCGGTGCCACCAGTATTTTCATTGAACATACCGATCCGTCTGGACCAGTATTTTCATTGAACATACCGATCCGTCTGGACCAGTATTTTCATTGAACATACCGGCCCGTCTGGAAGTGTTGGAACTGCCCTTGCGGGGGTGTCATTAGAGCTTATCGTCAATTCTTCGTACTCCCCTCACGGGTGAGACGATGGAGGCGCATGTGCAGAAATGCATCAGCCATTGACAGAGAAGCACTATTATTATTATTATTATTATTATTATTATTATTATTATTATTATTATTATTACTATTACTTAGGGAGTACATAGGCCATCGGTCCTTTCCATGGGCTGATTGGTATAAAGCTCCTAGAGTAATGTTCTATGCCGTCACTTCCTTTATTCCACCGATTGGTGTGGAGACTTTCCTTATGGAATGGAGGACTGGATGCACATGGCCTTTTGGCTCAGCAATTGGCAGGAGATACACTATTACTATTACTATTATTATTATTATTATTATTATTATTATTATTATTATTATTATTGTGGACACCGTGATAGCCCAGTGGTCAAGTTCTACCATCTGGGCCCTGTTGCCAGTTCGATTCCCGTCGGTGCCACCAGTATTTTCATTGAACATACCGCTCCGTCTGGACCAGTATTTTCATTGAACATACCGGTCCGTCTGGAAGTGTTGGAACTGCCCTTGCGGGGGTGTCATTAGAGCTTATCGTCAATTCTTCGTACTCCCCTCACGGGTGAGACGATGGAGGCGCATGTGCAGAAATGCATCAGCCATTGACAGAGAAGCACTATTATTATTATTATTATTATTATTATTATTATTATTGGCGCATGTGCAGAAATGCATCAGCCATTGACAGAGAAGCACTATTATTATTATTATTATTATTATTATTATAAATCGTCATCATTTTTTGCTGGCAGTTTGTTTCTCTTTTGTTCGTACAGAAGCTGAAAATAGAGTTGCTTGGTGAATGGCTTGAGGACTTGTCCCCTTCACAATCTCCCTCTTCATCCTCCTCCTCCTCCTCCTCCTCATCATCATCATCATCACCATGCTCCTCCTCCCATTCGGTCTCCTCTTCCTCTTCTCTCCTTCCCCTCCTTCTCTTCTCCTTCCTCTTCCTCCTTCTTGCTCCATGGTTTGCGCTGTCCCTGCTGACACCGCGCTGGCAAGGGAGCTCGCCGCATTCGATGATTATGAAGCTCAGATCATTTCTCTCTCTCTCTCTCTCTCTCTCTCTCTCTCTCTCTCTCTCTCTCCACACACACACACACACACACATACATACACACACACATACATACATACATACATGCATACATGCATGCATGCATGCATACATACATACATGCATGCATACATGCATGCATACATACATACATACATACATACATACATACATATACATACATACACATACATACATAAATGCATATACTCTCTCTCTCTCTCTCTCTCTCTCTCTCTCTCTGAGAGCTGGCCGCGTTTGTGACAAGTATGAGGTTCAGGTGCTCTTAGTTTCATATGCTGCCTTCGTTAACCTTATCATTTCTCATTTGGACTTTTCTCAGGCATATTCCCATGCAAACATGGAAGATCTTGCCTTCGCTTACCCACCAAAAGGGTATAAGAACAACTGTGACCCTTCTATGATTTTGTTGCTTAAGAAGGCACTGTATGGTACATCTCAGGCGGGACGAAGGTGGTTCGATCATGTGTCTGCATATGTACGCAAGCTAGACTACAAACGCATGTATTTTCTTTTACCTTCTGTCCCTCTCTAATAAAGAATCGTGTAAGCATTTTGCTGTCCACTGATGCATCTAGGTATCGGAGACCAACTACTCATACCACATTGCCCGCTCTACTACACATATCCTATTCTACCACACATCGCC